>MU225900.1:7388873-7411389 GCA_018584345.1 Thuja plicata | reverse complement strand
CTGATTCCCCCCCCCCCCCCCACTCAGTGTTTCCAACACTTGAGATCTTTATCACATCAATAGTTTTCATTGTAGGATTCACTCCATTACAAGAAAGGAATCAATAATGAGATTTATATTGTGTTGGGAAAGCACACCCGCATTCCTCTCTAAGAGAAAATCAACAAGTCTTGGGTGCACTTGTTTGGCTCATCATAGGTTATGGTGTAAAGCTTTGTGTAGGAATAATTTTTGATATTTTAATGTAACTTGTATGCTTTTTATCTCTAATGTTTTCATGTCTAAGCTTGTTCCACACAGGTAGATTTTCATCATACACAATTGTAAAAATTTGGATAGAGCGCTTGGAAGATGAGATAGACTTGATGATCCTCTTCAAATGGATACATGAGCTTATGGTGGGAGACTTCCACGTTGTGATAAGAAGCTTACCAATGGTGTGAAGGATCGAATTAAACTATTTTGGCAATCTTACTCAAGAGTGTCACCAAATGTAAAGTATTTCTTGAAGTTGAGAATCAGCATTCGAGACCACACCCCATATCCTAAACATTATTTGGAGGCAATTCAAACAATGTTGTTCAAAAAAATTTGTGAGACACATCCAAAATTACAAATATCACAAAGAGGTTTTGAAGCCTTCAAGGATTTTTTTTAAGTACCTCTTAAGATTAGAAGTACTTATTGTTGTAAATATTATGTAGATTTTTCGATGCACCATGAACTAATACAATCCCTTCATTCTAATTTGCATACTAATGAAATGTTGGAGGAGGGTGGTGCAAGTGCTCTTCCAAAATCATCAAGATCCTTGTTAGATCATTTTTTATGTCTTAGAGATGATGGTTGTTTATTTTATAGGCATGATTGATTAAATGACAAGTACTCAGAGTGTGGTAGTTCAGTGAAGTTTGTTTCATGTTTTCATGAGGGCTATGAACTCGAATTTGGAAAGACAATTGTCCAAAAAAAGGTATATGAAACAGTTAAATATACATTGAAAAGTGGAGGTGAAGGATCTAGATGTGATTTGGTTACAAAAGAATGCAATGTATATGATTTTATTTCATATTTCAAGGAGAATGTTTTTTACAAGTATGCAAAGCATAGTCACAGGTCTCAGTGGTTGGATCAACAATTTAGGATGTGTAAGGACACTCTCCTGATTGACACTATTATATTGGTCATTGATTTTTCCTAGAAATATATATACATTGCAGCCCCAAAATGAGTTTCAAGCTCAATATTAGAAATCTATTCAGGTTGTTGTTTTTGTGCACATAACATATAGACATTCCCTTGATAGTACAAAATATGACCAAAAGATAATCAGAGAATACCATTTTTATATGACTGATGATACATCTCACTCTCATGAGTATGTCAAACATTTCTTTGAGAATTATTTTGAATGGGTGCAAGAAAATGATATTACTATGGATAGACATCTCATTTGGTCAGATAACTGCACAAGTCAATTAAAAAATGCTCATATGTTTTATTGGTTGTTTAGAATGCATGTAGAGATAGGTGTACCTCATATTTTGAGTTCTTTGAGGGTAGACATGGAAAATGGGGGCATCATGGAGCAGGTGCATGTGTAAAGAGAGTTCTAGTTACGGAGAAATTTATGATTTTAGGTTCAGAACTCCTTGATGCTCATTTTATTCTTGATTGGTGTACTTCAACATTGTTACAGGAGGGACTCTTGATTTAGCAGTGCACAAATTCTTTTGGTTGGTTGAGTTGGGCATAATAGAAAATAGGTTGGACTGTCACAAAATGAAAGATTCTTCAAAAATGCATCCATTTTGAAGCTCAGTTGCTAGTACATGGACTATCTCAACATGAGAGTTGGTTTTTTATGTCCTAGTTGTCTTCAGTGTGATTGGGATCAGTGTGAGTCAAGTGAGTGGGTTGATACATGAGTTCCACATTATCTAACTCCTTTATCTATCACACTCTTAGTAATAAATGATGACATGGATTTTTCACTTGACTACAAACATTTTTAAAATCTTCTACATCCAAGACATGTTTTTGCATTGGCTGCACCACTGGGGAATGATGAGAGATTGGATTACTAGTTAACATGTTATGTACAAGGAAAGAAAAATATTGTACAATCGACGAAAGATGATGATACATTAACATATCCAACAGGTTCACATGTTGTTTTGGGAACATGGATATGCAAATACATGACTAGAAAGAATAGCATTCCTATGTTTGAATAATATGAGAAGCATAAAACAATTCTCATGTATTAATACCTTGTTATAACATCCAATGTTAAGTTGTTGAAACATCAAGGAAGATGAAATATGAAAAAAATTTGGACTATACGTAGTGTTGAACATGAAGAAATGTTGACTACCCTCAAGCATAGAGAAGAGCCTTCAAGATCACTTTAGGAGGTAAGTGCAACTCCCTTCAAGGTTTTCCATGTTCATTATGATTACATTCAATACATTAGTTGCAGTTTTCTTCTTCATTTGTTTGAGCCAATAAACTTGGTTTTGTATATGGACTGTAAATGCGGTTGGATACATATATGATAGATATATAAGATTGAGGTGTACATTTTATTAGCTCATAAAAAATGATGGTAAAATCACTATGCATTGGCTAGTCATGTTCTTTGGTTTGTTTAGTTACTTATACATTCATAATCTTTTTTCAACCTATAAACTTATTTTTTTCTCTATAAAAATTTATTGTGCCTTTGGAATGCAGGGATTAGAATGTAGATGTCATCGAGTACCATTTGTTAAACTTATACACTTTATGAGTAGAGATGACACACTTATTATATAGGAATTTTTATAGATAGTTGTGTATCTAAGTTTTATAGTAATTTTGTATCTCATACTTTTGGTCACATTGATATATTTATTCATAATATGGTTATAAATGATATACGATGTATTTGTATGCAAGGTTGTGTGTACACTCAAACTTGTATAATGATGAAATACATGCAAGAATGCAAATATTTGACTTGGTTTAAAAAAATTGCGACATGGCCAAACATATCATTTTCATGCATTACAATGCAATTTTAATAGATTCCAATTGTAATTTAGATTTCAATTGTAATAGAGATTTCATTAGAGTTATGTTTATCCCATTATGTAACCATTTGACCTATTAAGCCCTATAAGCCAAGGGTGGGTCAAAGTGGTCAAAATGGTAAATTAAGGTCAACCAATTATAAGAATGATGTATTTAGTTCATCTAAGTCACATTGGTAATGTTTGCAAACCATTCATCGTGCAACCAAACTGTCAGCTTCATTGGCTCTAGTTGGTCGTGTAAAAATTATTGGAGACCTTTTTTTGCCCCTGTAGCATCAAGAATGTTGCAGCGCATGTCATACCTAAGTGTTACCAATGTGCACTAAGCCAAATCAAGCAATGATTTTTGGAGAGTAATATCTCAGACCTCGTGAGGGGTATCAAAGAACTATGAAGTGCAAAATGACAATCTCGGGAAGACCTACAAGAATGTAATTTAGTTTCTGGATACTCCACTTGGTTTCCATTTGGTTACCCAATCTCGGTTGGTGAAAAAAGTTGGATTGTTTCTCAATTGAAAGTTTCTCAATGGTGAATCTTTCAAACCATTTGTCCTGGGGGAAACCCATCAAGAACATTCTGGTGCATGTCAGACCTAAGTGTTCCCAAGGTGCCCTAAGAAAAATTGTGCTGGGATTTTTTGAGAGTGATATCTCAGACCTTGTGAGGGGTATAAGATAATCATGAAGTGCACAAGGACCATATTAGGAAGGCATATAAGCACATAGCTCATGTTTTTGATCTTCCACTTGGTTTCCATTTGGAGACCCGATCTTGGTTAGTGCAAAACGTTGCATTGTTTCTCTCTTGAAATTTTCTCAATCATGCATCTTTAAAAACTTTCATCGTGGGACCAAAACGTTAGCTCCATCAGCTCTATTTGCTGAGTAAATGCTATTGGAGACCTTGTTTCACCTGCGTAGAATCAAGAATGTGTTAGGAATAACAGTCCACAAACACAGCTAAGAGGGGGAGTGAATTAGTTGTGTGACAGATTATAAACTAAAAATTTAATCCAAATGATAACATAGTAAATGAAACCCTGTAACACAATCCTTCATTGTCAAGGAAACCCTGTTAAAGGTAAAACCTTGGTGGGAATTAACACCCAATAATAATGTACTAAGAGTATAGTATCAAGCTACTAAAAGATTTATCCTTGTTAGGATCGTATTAATGCATACAATACATAGCCCCTATCAAAGGATAGACTCTGTTAGGATTCAAGAGTAATACTAGGCTCACTTCCCAAACACACTGCCTAAAGAAGGTTAAATCCACCTTTAGGACTTACTGTCCAAAATACAAGTGTATATGAAATATATAATCCAATGGACTGCCTGATAGCAACTATCTTTTTCTTGATCAGTTGCAATGTAGTCTCTTAATCACATCATCTTCTCTACATCCAAAAAAATTCACACAAACAAGCTCACAACTTCCACACTTCACTGTTACCACACTTCTAAAAAATAAAACAATTTTATTTTATACTGATTGACAACAAGAAATTAGGTCAGCCAATTAAGACTTCCCCAATGCACAAATAATTAATAAACCCTTGCTAAGATACAAACTATACCTATAAAAAGTAAACATAAATTAAAATTCATCAAATATAATCCAAGATCTGTAATCCATGCTCACATTCCACAATACACACTACAACTCTAAAGTTGACCCTAAATAGATCTCCGTCAAAACACACACCATAGATGACATCACCAAGATTCCTACGACTCAAGAATCATAAAAAAATTCCTCAACATGTATTTTTCCATTCCCCAAGCTCACATATCATGAATCCATATCGCACACAAGTTATCCTCAAAACTCAGAGACTAGCTCTATCAAAGATCACTGTCACAGTCAAGTATCAAGTCCTCAGTAAAACATCTATAACTCACCTAATCTACAATATTAATATTTGCACAAACTTAGACATAAGATCACAATACATCCTTGTACACATCACCATCTTTTCTCATTCTTAATCAGCCATACAATACCCGTACACTTTTGTTAGTCACCAAGCAACATTAATAACTAGTATGTTCTTCCTCCAAAGAAACATATGTTGAGATCAATGACAAAGCATGAATGCCAAAAAGAAAATCAAGAATTAATTCCAAAAATATCCCCCTTTCGCATTGATGGAAATATATGGGAAAATCCATCAACCCAAAATTACTCTCTCAATACAATCTTTTGAATATCCTCAACACAACTCTCCCTAAAATAGTAGGGATTTTCACAGAGAATCTCTACCCCTTTGACAACAATGGAAAAGATTTCCATAAATAAGCTTCTTATGGTTTTTCCTCTTTAAGGTGTACATTTTTAAAATCTTCATGCCTCCAACAACCAGAAGCAAAATCACCCACAAGTGTTCTATAATGTTCATGCGATCACTCCCCCTGATGAGTAGATCCATGCATCTAGTCCATAAATTGATATAGCTCTTAAAGCCACTAGACTGATGCATTCCCACATCAATTTAGTTCTCTGAAGGAGGGTCTCTCACCCCAAGCATACATCTGAGATACTCAAAGGCATCATTTGGCAAAGGTTTTGTAAAAATATTTTCTATATGTTCCCTTGTGCTGATATACTCCAATGTAATCTCCTTCTCTGCAACATTGTCTCTCAAGAAATTATACTTAATGGAAATATGTTTAGGCTTTGAATTCGTAATAGGATTCTTTAACATATTCACCATGCTAGTGTTATCACAATGGATAACTACTGTGATGGGGAGCTCTAACCACAAGATCACTCTTGCTCCAACTAAGACCTTTCTTTGGTCTTCCTAGGGTATCTTTCTCTACCCTATCTAGAGGACAAATCTAGGATCCCCTAATTCTCCTTAGAACTCACCACCAACTTCAATTCACTCTACTATCCTTCTCAATCCAACAATACACCCATAGGCTCCATTGAGCCACCTTTCTCCCAATCTACTCTTGGCAATATGAATGGGATTCCTTACCATTCCTAGTTCACTTTCAACCAATTTTTATCCACTTGGATGGATTATTTTAAAGGTTTCTAATCAATTTCATACTTTTCAATATTTTAGGCCTTGTAGCCTTTTTGGCCTAATTAGCCCTCCTAAACACTGAAATCTTGGATTTCTTGCAAACTATCCTTAACAACCCTCTAAGCTAATTATGGATTCTCATAGGTCAAACCTAGGCTCTATGATTTTCTAGGTTTTAGACCCCCACCATGTCCATACATAGGACTTTCACCAAACCCCTATTTTTAAGGGTTTTAGGAGCATGTTCACCAGTGTGAGTTCTTTGATTGCACAAAGTGTTCCAAAAAAATCCACTATCCTTCTTGCATTCATTTAACAAGGATACATACCCCTACATTTTCCCACCATTTATTGGTTCCAACCAATCCAATTATCAAGCTTTCTTGCTACTGTTCTGCACAAGCCTCTAACCAGAATGCCTCTACACTCGCCTAAGGCTTGATGGAAAAATTATTTCCCCTACACAAAATGACTCCATGGTCCATATTTACACTATGTACAAGATCCCCTACTTGATTCCAAGAGGCCATAGTTTTTTAACCACGGGAACTCAAGTGGGACTCATATTTACAAAGACTGGTCAAGAATAAGATAGTGAGCTAGTAAAACAAAAAGAATTTACAAAATTTTAACCAGAAGTGCCAAAATACCAAATTAGCTTCAAAAATAACAACTACATGAAAAAACACAAATTCTCAGTTCATTAATTCATTCCATTCAATCCATTAAAGTTCTGGATGATGGCTCTGTCAAAAAATACAGTCAAATTCTTTGCTTCTCAACACATAGTCTATACAATAACACAACCAACCCTTAGATTAGGGTTTTTTTGAACTTATATAGGTTATCGCTTTGTTTTTAGACCCTAAGGTTTGGATTTGGGCACCATTAAGTCCCTTTCCTATTTTTTAGGAAATGTTGTCATGACAACTTTGCAAAGTTGCAAAGTTGTCATGAGCAACTTTTATAACTTTTTCCACTTTTCCATTCCACTACTCTCAGTGGTTCAATTCGACTATAAACCATTACATAAGACCTTAAAAAACTTAAAAACATTAAAATCACACATGCCACTCTATTAAAACATTAAAATCACATGTGCCACTCTATTTGTGTGTCTTGGTCAAACATTGATTCTTTGTTGACTTTACTAGGACTTTGACACTAGAACCTAATTGATCACACCAAACACTAGACTCTAAACACTCTTACCACTAAAAACACACCAAAACAACCATGGGAATTTCTACTTAGTCCTTATTACCTTGGTGGTTCACTAAACCAACCTACATGCAAAAAATGTTTTAAGATCTTCATAAGACCTTAAGGTGCTCCTGCACCATCCTCCCCCTGCAACAAGAAGATCAAGTTACATGTGTTGTGATGAAATCCATGCAAATTATATGTTTCTTAAAGTCACTCTTTTCTATTCATGTAGCCTCTCACTCGGGTAATTTCTCCCATTTTTCTAGATGCTCCATATAAGTCTTACTCCTAGTCTTCTTCTTCACTCTTGAATCCATAATTCTCTCCACTTGTGGCTTGATTTGATCAGGTACTTGGATTTCTTCCACATCCTTAATCACCTTTGTACTATACTTTCCCACTTTTATATCTAGACCCTTGTATTGTATCAAGTCCTTCAGATTGAAGATTGGAGAAATAGACATTTGTTTAGGTAGATCTATCTTATAGGCATTGGAGCCATACTTAGCTAACACTTTACATGGTCCAATCCTCTTCATTTGTAATTTTCTTGGTATACCCTTCTATAGCCTAGCCGTGTTCAAGAATACCATCACCAAGTCTCCTACTTGAAATTGTAAGTCTCTTCTCCCTTCATCCTTCTTAGCTTTCAACTTCTGATTAGCCTCCATTAATGTCTTTTTCACTTGCTCATGGACCTTTCTCATTGACTAAGAAAAATCATCTGCATGACCACTAATGCCTTCACAACCATTTAAGTCTCTAAGCTCAAGAACACCTCTTGGATGTACTCCATATACAATTTCAAAAGGACTCTTACTAGTAGTCCTATTTGTACTATCACTATAGGCAAATTCTTCCTATGGGATGACTTGTTGCCATCCTTGTCCATATTCCTTGGTTAAACACCTCAACAATTTTCCAAGAACCTTATTTATTACCTCTGTCTGACCATCCATTTGAGGATGATATGCATAAATATGAGACAAATAAGTTCCTAGCCTTTTCCATAGGGTCTTCCAAAAGTGCCCCATAAAATTCACATCCTTGTCTGCAACTATACTCATTGGCAAGCCATGGATCCTTACTATCTCCTTGAAGAAAAGGTGGGCAATATGACTGGCATCATATTTTGTTTTACATGGGATGAAATGACTCATCTTACTAAATCTTTCCACTACCACAAACACATTGTCCAAACCAATTGATGTTCTAGGTAGCCCTATTATGAAATGCATACTTATGCACTCCCATGGTCTATTTGGGATGGTAAATGGTTGGTAAAGACCTGCATTTGATGATGTTCCCTTTGCCTTCTGACATAATCCACATTGTTCAACATATCTCCTTATATCTTTCTGCATTTTAGGTCACCAGTAGAATCTCTCCACTAGCTCTAGGGTCTTATTTAACCCAAAGTGTCCACTCAAGCTTCCATTATGCTTCTCTTGGATGAGGTTCTCCCTCATGGAACCCCTTAGAACACATAGTTTCTTCCCTCTAAACAATAAACCACTCTACAAGGTATAGTCTGCATATTCACTATGAAAGTGATTTTCAAAATCAGTACACACCTTATAAATCTTTGAGAAATCTGAATCTCCTTCATAGAGACCCTTGAATCCTTCAACCCCTATACTCTGCAACTATATCTCCTAGATGGTAAGAAACCTCCTACTAAGGGCATATTCTACCTTTTTATTTACCCTCTTCTTGTACTTGATGGTAAAAGTGTATGATTGCAGAGATGCCATCCACTTTATATGCCTCAAACTAAGCTTCTCTCATGTATTTATGTAGCTTAGGGCCTGGCTATTAGTGTATACCATAAATTATTTTGGCAACAAGTAGTTCCTCCACTTCTTAATAGCTTTCACCAATGCATAGCACTCTAGATCATAGGATGACTATCTAGACTTTGCTTCATTAAGCCTCTCACTAAAGAAGGCTACTGGTCTTCCTTCCTAACTTAGGATTGCACCCACTGCTATGTTGCTAGAATCAAATTCCACTATAAATAACTTATCAAAATTTGGTAAAACCAGTATTGGTTGGGTGGCTACTTCTTTCTTCAATCTCTCAAATCCTTCATTGGCTTCCTTGGTCCATACAAACTTTGACTTGACTCCACCCTTAATGGTATCTAGGACATGTGCACAAATTTCACTGAATCCCCTAACAAAATTCCTATAGAATTGGGCTAACCCATGGAAGTTTCTCACTTTAGTCCCTATCTTACGAGTAGGCCAACTTAATATGGCTCCCACCTTTCTCTTTTCCATCTTCAAGTCACCTTGGGATACTACAAATCCTAGGAAGACTAGTTCTTGTTTAATAAACTCACTCTTTTCAAGATTTATGGTGAGCTTCTCTTCTTGTAACCTTTTCAACACAAGTTCTAAGTGATTCATGTTCTCTTCTTTTGTTTTTCTAAAGATGAGGATATCATTTAGGTATACTACCACAGATACCCCTCTATAGTCTTTTAGGAATTCATTCATATCTCTCATTAAAGTACTAGGTGCATTTATAAGGCCAAATGGCATTACTAACCACTCATATAAACCCTCTATGGTTTTAACATTTGACTTCCACTCATCACCCTCTTTCATCCTAATCTAATAGTATCCACTTTTCAAGTCAATCTTTGAGAATTACTTAGCACGGTCCCCTAAGAAATCTATTAAATCTTCTATTCTAGGAATAAGAAATCTATATCTAATATTTATCCAATTTATTTCCCTAGATTCAGTACACATTCTCCACTTACCTCCCTTTTTAGGATCCAAAACCACTGTGACAACACATGGGCTTATGCTCTTTTTGATTAGTCCTTGGTCCAATAGTTCTTGAACTTGCCTTGCTATCTTTTTGTTCTGTTCCGGTGTCATTTTGTATGCATCCTTATTAGGAAATAATGCCCCTAGAACAATGTTAATTTGATGACTGATTTCTCTTCTTGGTGGTAGTGTAGCTGGAGTCCCTTCACATATGATGTCTTTGAACTGATCTAACAACTACTTCACTTCTGCAGGCATAGGTGACTATTTAGGTGTCTCTTCCTCTTTTGGCTTCAGCAATATTGCATATCCAATTCCTTCTTCCTCCTTCATGTCTTTGAGGAATTCTTTCCCACTCACTAGTAGGGTATTGGAGTCCATCTTCTACACTTTTTATTCCTCTATCAAAGACTGTATCTTATAAGTTACTCCATTCTTCTTGAATGATTACTTATTCTCCTTGTCATGGTTAACTACCTCCCTATCATTTTTCCATGTTCTTCCAAGCAACAAATGACATGCATCCATTGGTAGTGCATCACAAAGTATCTTGTCTTGATACTTTCCAATAGTAAACTCAACCCACACTTGTTCATTCACCAGTATATTATGTCCCTTATTCAACCAAATTACCTTGTTAGGACACACATGAGGTATCTTAACCAATTTAAGATTTTGTACTCCTTCCTCTAAGATCACATTATCAGTAGATCTGTATTCTATTATAACTCTGCATACATTGCCAAGAATCTTGCACTTGAACCTAAAAAGAGCCCTTCTTTCCTTGTGTTCATCCCTTGTAGGTTCCTTGATCAAAATCCTCCTAAGCATGAGGTTCTCTCCCTTTTCTGAATCCAAACTTACCTCTAACTGTTTATTCATGTCCTCTTCTTACACACAAGAAATATTTTTCTCTCCTTGTGAAGATGTTGTCTTATTTGGACACCTATAAGAAGGCTGACCCAATTGGCCACAGTTATAACACTTCATTGAAGAAAAATGTGAGCTTCTTCCAAATCCACCTGATCTACAACTTCCACCACTATGAAAACCTCTACCTCTTTTATATCCTCCCTTATTATTAGACTCATGGTTTTTTTCAACAAACCTAGAGTCTCCTTGGCTTCTAGTTTCATTGTTCCTTCCAATAGAACCACCTCTATGTCCTCCTCTAGATTCTCTACCTCTTCCTCTTCCCCTAGAATTGGAATATTGTTTCTTTCTGATTTTTTAATCCACCTTAAGTGCCATCTAAAAACACCCATGGATAGAAGTTAAAGTAAAGAGGCTCAACTCTTCTTGTATGTTCCACCTAAGGTCATTGATATACCTGACAACTTTAATTCTTTCTACCTCTTGCACTCTTGACCTAAGGCATATTTTTTGGAGCTCTTTGGTATAGGATGCCACATCTAGATCTTTTTGTTTGAGATTCTATCTCCTTTTGTACAAATAGATGTCATAATCCTCTGGTAAGTAGTTCGCTTTCACCTTAGCCACCGTTGCTTTCCAATTTGCTATTGGCTTCTTTCCTTCACTTTCTATTTCTTCTTGCAATAACTTCCACCAAAATAATGTTTGTCCACCTAGCCTTGATTTGGCTATCTTTTCTTTCTATGCCTCTGTGATACCATCACATTCAAAATGATTTTCCATACCCTCAATCCACTCCATATTCAACTCTGCATCCATTTTTCTAGAGAATACTAGAATGCCTTCTAGTGCTTTGCCACTTAATTCCTTGAGGTATTTGACGAAGGTTTCCTTAGGTAATGGAGGGTCAGGTTCTAGTTTTGCCTCCTCTTCAACTTGACTTTTTCCCTTGTCCTTATCTTCCCCTATATGTTCTTTCATCTTTCTTGTTGTCTATACAACTTCTGCAAACTTTAACTTCATCTCCTCCATAGCTTCTTCTAGAAGTCTATTCTTGACTTGTTTCTCTGACAAGTCCCTTTCGAATTCTGCATTGGTTACCATGGTGCTTTCTCCAATGGATTCACTTTTCTCTATCATACATTATCCACTTCCCAAGCCTTTCAATGGCTTTGACACCACTTTGATGGGGAGATCTAACCACAAGAGCACTCTTTCTCCAACTAAGACCTTTCTTTGGTCTTCTTAGGGTATCTTTCTCTACCCTATCTAGAGGAAAACTCTGTGATCCCCTACTTTACCTTAGAACTCACCACCAAATTCAATTCACTCTGCTATCCTTCTTAATCCAGCAATACACCCATAGGCTCCATTGAGCCACCTTGCTCTTAATATACTCTTGGAAATAAGAATGGAATTCTTGGCCATTCCTAGGTCACTTTAAACCAATTCTGATCCACTTGGATGGATTCTTTTAAAGGTTTCTAATCGAGTTCATACTTTTCAAGATTTTAGGCCTTGTATCCTTTTTAGCCTAATTAGCCCTCCTAAACACTGAAATCTTGGATTTCTTGCAAACTATCCTTAACAACCCTCTGAACCAAATATGGATTATTCATAGGTCCAACCTAGGCTCTAGGATTTTCTAGCTTTTATACCCCCACCCGGTCCATACATAGGACTTTCACCAAACCCCTATTTTTAAGGGTTTTAGGAGCATGTTCACTTGTCTAAGTTCTTTGATTGCAAAAAGTGTTGCAAAAAAATCCACTATCCTTCTCCTTTCATTAATTTAACAAGGATACATACCCCTACATACTCCCACCATTTATTGGTTCCAACCAATCCAATTAGCAAGCTGTTTTGCTACTATTTTTCACAAGCCTCTAACCAGAATGCCTCTGCACTTGCCTAGGGATTGATAGAAAAAATTAGTTCCCCTCGACACAATGACTCCATAGTCCATATTTACATTATGTACAAGGTCCTCTACTTGATTCCAAGTTTCCATATTTTTTCAACCACTGGAACTCAAGTGGGACTCATACTTACAAAGACTGGTCTAGAACAAGACAGTGAGCCAGTAAAACAAAAATAATTTAAAAAATGTTAACCAGAAGTGCCAAACTACCAAATTAGCTTCTTAAAGAACAACTACATGACAAAACACAAAATCTCAGTGCATTAATTCATTTCATTCTATCCACTAAAGTTCTAGATGATGGCTCTATCACAAAATACAATCAAATTCTTTGTTTCTCAACACACGGTCTATACAATAACACAACCAGCCCTTAGATTAGGGTTTTTTTGAACTTATATAGGTTATCCCTTTGTTTTTAGACCCTAAGCTTAGGATTTGGGCACCATTAAAGCCCTTTCTTAGTTTTTAGGAAATGTTGTCATGACAACTTTGCAAAGTTGCAAAGTTGTCATGAGCAACTTTTACAACTTTTGCCACTTTGCCATTCCACTACTCTCAATGGTTCAATTCAATTATAAACCATTAAATAAGACCTTAAAACACTTTAAAACATTAAAATCACAAGTTCCATTCCATTTTGGATTCTTGGTCAAGATTTGACCCTTTGTTGACTTTCCTAGGACTTTGACACTAGAGCCTAATTGATCACACCAAACACTAGACTCTACACACTCTTACCGCTAAACACACACCAAAAAATCCTTGGGACTTTATACTTAGACCTTATTACCTTTTTGGTTGGCTAAACCAACCTACAAGCCAAAAATGTTTGAAGATCTTCATAAGACCTTAAGGTGCTCCTGCACTACACTGGTTCATCAAAAGTTATCCCAATGTCTTTCAACATTTTCTTCATCCAAACAATCTATGTGCAATTTATAGAAATTGTAACATACTATGATTCATAAGTAGACTAAGCTATACAATCCTTCTTTTTACTTAACCAAGAAACCAATATTTTCCCAAGAAATAATGTACCGCCACTTGTAATATTTCTATCATCAACATTTCCTACCCAATCAACATCTGTATAAGCATGCAAAAAAAAATCATCAGATTTCTTCTACCATAATACATAATCCAGTGTTGCTTTCAGATATCTAAATATTCTTTTTTACAATAGCAAGGTGTGTCTCTTTAGGATCTCCTTGATATCCTACCACAATTTCAACTACATTAGCAATATCTAGTCTAGTGTGAGCCAGATATTGGAAGCCTCCAATTATAGATCTGTACTTTATCTATAAAAAAATCTGAGATTTGTCAGTAGTAGAGAGATTGTGACCAATAACCATAGGTATTCCAACATGTTTATGATCTTTCATTCCAATTTTTTTTCATCATTTCTTTAAGATACTTGGTCTGAGAAATAAAAATAACATTCTTTTTCTGATTAATTTGTAGTCCAAGGAAAAATTCCATCTCACCAATCATTGACATCTAAAATTCATTTTCCATTTCCTTAGAAAACTTTTTACTCATTACATCATTTCCTCCAAAAATGATATCATCAACAAAAAACTTCAACTATTAGAATTCCATCTTCACTAGTTCTTTACAAATTGTTGTTTTCATTACCTTTTCTAAAACCAAGATGAAGTATATACCTATCCAATCTTGCATACCGGGATCTAGGTGCTTGTTTCAGTCCATAAAAAGCCTTCTTCAACTTCAAAACCATGTCCTCATCTTTTTTTAGAGGAAATACATCATGTTGTTCAATATATACTTCCTCTTCTAGATCTCCATTTAGAAATGTAGATTTCACATCCATCTGATATACTTTGAAGTCTTTGTGTGCAAAAAACTCAAACCTAGAAACAAGAGAAAATATTTCTTCAAAGTCTATACCTTCTTTTTACGAGTAGCCTTTACAAACCAGTCTTGCCTTATTTTGTACAACCATTCCTTCTTCATTCATCTTGTTTCTGAAAACATACTTAGTTCCTATAACATTCTTACCTTTAGGTCTAGGAACCAGTTCCCAAGTGCTATTTTTATTTATCTATTCCAATTCTTCCTACATATCCTTAGTCCAAAATTCATTTCTACATGCCTTATTAGTATTTTTTGGTTCATCTTGAGAACTAAAAAAAAATTGATCTCTTAATCTTGATCTTGTTAGCATCCCTTTATTTGTGTTGTCAATAATATTATTCTCAGGATGGTTTTCTTAACATACCTTGAAGTCTTAGGAATTTCAGTAAGATCATTTGCGTCATCTTGACATACCTCAGTCTCATGGTCAATATCAAAAGGTTGTTCTTGATCTCTAGTAACCTCTTTGAGTTCTATACTCTAATTACACTCATATATTCTTTCCTGAATCTAGAAATTTTCATCAATCTTCACATGAGCACTTGCAATCATATTCCTCAATCTCAAATTGAAACATTTATAAGCTTTTCTCTTAGTGAAATAACCAAGGAAGATTCCTTCATCACTTCTAGCTAGAATCAAACTTTCCTATCTCACCATCTCTTTTGATATAGCATTTGCTACCACATATTCTAAAATATTTCACAATAGGAGTATGATTAAACCACAGTTCATAAGGAGTCTTCCTTGTACCTTCCCTGATCTGAATTATGTTCAAAGTATAAACAATATTACCAATAACTTCTCTCCAATGAACATGCGATACATTTCCTTCTAGCAACATGGTTCTTGCAGCATCTAATATTGTTTTGTTTATTCACTCTTCTATCCCATTCTATTGTGGTGTCATAGGAGAAGATGTCTATCTGTATATTCCATGCTCTTCGCAATAGGTATTGAACAAGTCTAAAGTAAACTCTCCTCTATTTGATTTAAAAAATTTTAACTTTAAACTTGATTCATTCTCAAATTTTTCTTTGAATATATTGAATTTGTCAAAATCCTAATATTTGTCTCTCAGTCATGTAACCCACATCATCCTAAAAAATTCATCAACAAAAAGTATAAAATACCTTTCACCATAGTAAGATCTCGTTCTTGTAGGACCACACAAATTTGTATGCACTAGATCCAACTTCCCTTTCGTTGACTAAGATTTTATTTTAAAAAAGATTCTAGTATGTTTCCCCATTACACATTCTCTACACATGGTGTTAGATGGTTTCACAATCTTTGGTAGTTTTCTAACAACATTAGTCATGCTTGCCTTCACAATATTATCAAAATTCACATGAGAAAATATGCTATGCTAAAACCAATTGTCATAAACCTTTGCAACAAAACAAAAAGCCTTAGATGTATTTAATTCAAATACATTACCTCTCGACTTAGTACTAGATGTGATCAATTCTCCTAGCTTACTTCTCATAGAGCATTTCCCATCAATAAATTTCAATTGATAAACTTTGTCCACCAACCGTCCAACGCTCAAAAAATTATGCTTAAGTCTATCAAAAAATAACACATCATCAGTATTAGCCTTTCCATCTAAATAAATAGATCAAACTCCAATGATAAGCTTAGGAGTGTTGTCACCAAATCTCACAACACCACCATCATACTTGGTTAGCTTAACAAATTTATTTCTATCTCTAGTCATATGGTGTGAACAACCACTATCTATGACCCATTTAGATTTATTTTCAACATGTGACGCTAGGGCTCTCTCTTCATGAATAGGTTCATCATCCTTGATAGAAATAAATCCAATCTCATCATCATCAATAACATCATCATCAGCAACACCTTCACTAGCATAGTAACATTCCTTATCCTTGGAATACTTAGGTCTCTAAAAATTCCAGATTTATACTTAGGAATCCTTGTAAGAAATATAGATTGAAAATGACCTATCTTATTGTGTGAAAAAAATTTCATAGGTAAATTTTCTTCAAACTTACCCTTACTTCTCTTTCCTGTCCTAGCGATCAAGGCCACAATTTCATCTAAATTCCTTTCTTCTTCCTATATATGTTCCTAATCATCAACATATTCACCAAGCTCTTCTCTCAAGTAACTTTTGATGGTGCTTGTGGTCCTTGATAAAGTCTTCTTTTTTTTTATTCATAGTCGCCTTAAATGTTGTCTCAACTTTAGGTAATGAATCTCCCAGCTCTGTAAACTCAAAGGTAGTTAATTTTGCAATCAACATCTCTCTATTAAAGTTCATTATTATAGGTATGATCTCCTTTATAGCTTGTACCTTAGTTTTTTGGACAGGTTTCAAAGATCTAAGAGTCTTTGCGAGCACTTAATCATCATTGTATGTGCCTCTAGATTTTCTAATGCCAATAACAACCTCTATAACTCTCTATACATATGATCTAATGTTCTCATCATCTTTAATTTTTAGATTTTCCATCATTGTCTTCCAGCTCTGCAACTTCGCCTACATAGTAAACTTATCTCCTTCATATAGTGCTTCCAATCTTGACCAAATTTTATGTGCGTAATCCAATTCTTTGACCTTTGTGAGTTCACCGTCAGAGAGCACACTAATCAGTGCTTCTCTTGCAACTATGTTATAAGAAAACAACTTATTTTCATCATCAGTATCTTTATCTAGTTCATCTTCAGTCTTGACTGGCTCATCCTTCTTTGTAATCATCCAATAATAAATTCCAAAACATAGCAAATGAGTTCTCATTTTTTTCTCCCAATTATCAAAGTTTTCAAGATAAAACTTAGGACTATCCTTCTTGTAGTATGTCATTTTTAGGATAACCTCAAGCTATTAAGCTTTCTCTCTAACCACTAGAAGATCTGATAACAATTTTTAGGAATAACAGTCCACCAACACAACTGAGAGGGGGGTGAATCAGTTGCGAGATAGATTATTAAACATTATAAACTAAAATTTTAATCCAAATGATAACATAGTAAAATAAACATTGTAACACAATCCTTTGTTGTCAAGGAAACCCCATTAAAGGTAAAACCCCAGTCGGAATTAGCACCCACAAATAATGTACTAAGAGTATTGTATCCCTGCTAAAATATTTAGGCCGTTTAGGATCTTATTAATGTATTACATAGTCCCTTTTAAAGGAAAAATCCTGTTAGGAGTCAAGAGTAACAATAGGCTCAGTGCCCAGGCACACAGCCTGAAGAAGGTTAAATCCACCTTCAGGACTTACTGTCTGAAATACAAGTGTATATGAAATATAAAATCCAATGAACAATCTCATAGAAACTATCTTTTCTTGATCATTTCCAATGTATTCTCTTAATCACATCCTCTGATCTACATCCAGAAACACTTGCACAAACAAGATCGTAACTTCCAAACTTCACTACTACCACACTTCCATTAAAAAAAAACTTTCTTTTATACAAATTTATAACAAGCAGTTAGGTTGGTCAATTAAGACTTCCCCAATGTAAAAATATTTACTTAACCCCTTTTTAAGATAAACAAGGTACATATAACAATAAAACATCAATTACAATTCATCAAATATAATCCAAGATCTGTAATCTACGCTCCCACATCACAATACACGCTCCAACTCTGAAGGTGGCCCCAAATAGATCTCCTTTAGAACACATGCCACAACTGACGTCACCAAGAGTCCTACAACCCAAGAATCATAAAAAAATTCCTCAGCATGTCTTTTTCCATTCTCCAAGCTCACATATCATGAATCCATATCGCACGCAAGTTATCCTCATAACTTAGAGACCAACACTGTCAAAGATCACTGTCACAGTCCAGTACCTAGTCCTCACTTAAACATCTATAACTCAGATAATCTAAAATATTAAGCCATGTGACCTTAGACACAAGATCAAAACACATCCATGTACACATCACCATCTTCACTCATTTTGAATCAACCATGCAGTACCCGTACACTTCTGTCAGTCACCAAGCAACAACAATAACTAGTTTGTTCTTCCTCCATAAAAACATATGTTGACATCAATGAAAAAACATGAATGCAAAAAAAACATCAGAAAAAAATTCTAACATAATGTTCTGACGCATGTTGTATGTAAGTGTTCCCAAGGTCCACTAAGCCAAATCGGGCAGCATGTTATGGAGGGTGATATCTTAGACTTCATTAGGGGTATCATAGAACCATGAAGTGCACAAGGACCATCTTATGAGGGCCTATGAGAACATACCTAAGTTTTTGAATATTCCACTTGGTTTCCATTTGGGGATCCAATCTCGGTCGGTGTAAAAATTTGCATTGTTGCTTAGTTGAAATTTTCTTAATGGTGCATCTTTTAAACTATTCCTCCTAGGAACAAATCATCCATTCTGTTAGCTCCAGTTGGTTAGGTGAACCCTAATTAAAACCCCATTCAGCCCATGGAGATGAAAATAACGTTTAAAAATAACCCATACTGAAGTGTTCCCAAGGTCTATTATGCCTATTAGCCCATTTTTGGCTACCCTATAAGGAAGTCAAGTTAGGGTATGCAAATTTGGAGTCTATTAGCCTAGTCATAGTCTATTACTCCTATTGGCCAATTACTTTGGTTGGACAAAATATTTTAAGGGTAGTTGCTTTGGAAATGAAGCCTAATTAGGTCTATTATACATGCCAATGCATGACAAAGATACAATGCATGAAAAATATATAATATGGAAATGAAAATACATACATACAACGCATGACAAAGATGTAATATGGAAATAATACATACATAAAATGCATGACAAAGATATAATATAAAAATGAACATACATACATAAATACAATGCGTGACAAAGATATAATATGGAAATAATACATATATACAATGCATGAGAAAGATAAAATATCTAGAAATGAATATGTTCTATATATATGAAATTGTTTTGTACAAAATGTAACACATGTCATGTCAAAATATTTATGAAATCTACATATGTATCTATACAATGTGGCATATACTTCATCTCAAAATGTACCATGTGGCATCTCAAAATAGAAACAAGTACAAATGTTTCTAGGACATCCTATTCTATTGGTGGATCATCAAAATGGAGCCTCTTCAAAGTACGGTTTATCTCTGATGGATTCTGCATGAACACAAAAGTGAAACCCAAAGTTAGATTACTTTATTTATATGCTTTCTATAAATTAAAAAAAAAAAATTCAAAATCATAGTCAACAATAAAAAATTAATTTTTTTTAAAATTCTACTCTCATGTACCTCGCCTCTCTGTCTCCTCATGCGGTCAAGAGTCCTAACATATGTCCTTGGAAATGAAGGACAATGTCACCAATGGAAACTCTAAGTTGTATATGTGTGTAAAAATAAGATTGATTTACGAGTTATACTATTTAATGTTAAATACTTGGTAGAAAAATATATTTATGAAATAATTGAATTAACATTAAAACTTACCTATGTTGAAATTTCTTCAGGAAATTTTTGTTGGTTCATCAACGATACAAAGCCTTGGCATTGTACCTCCCTAAAGCTAGGGGTGACCTAAAAAAGGTCAAAAAGATACTTGATACAATCATGAATTGATGATATATATACTTGATAGTAAAATACAAACAAATAAGTTTAGAAATATACCTAGCGTGGGGATATCACTATGAATTGAGATGCATGTGACTCTACCATGGCGAACTGGTCTCATGACATCGACAGACCTCACCCTCTGTCAAATAAATAATGTAAATTTAAAATGAGTACGCACAAGTGACAAGTATACATATGGATAAACAATTTAAAATACTTAATTACCTTCCCCTTGTCAACATCTGATGCCTGAACCCCCTCACATTGCCCCCCACTAGTAGCTAGTGAAATTTGCATTAGTATGTAATAAGATGATCATAAAAATTAGATAAAGCATGTATATACTTTTATAAAAAAAAAAGAGGAAAATAATAAGGTACATTAAAACATATATACCGTGGAAGTTTCAAGGCCAAATGAAATGGTTGAGAGCATGGACCCCTCCATCTATGCCATCTCCTCCTCTATGGTCAAATGAACATAAATTGACAACATAAATATACATAATTGGGAAATAATTTTAAGTAAATTTTACTAAAATTACAAACTTTTAAAGTTAAATACAATGTGAAAATTTAAATTTTTACTCTTACTGTAATAGTAGGAGTCTGTGGCTTTGCATGCCCCTCCTCATCTCTTGTGTGATGCACATCTCCATGAGGTGCTTCAGTGCATGTAGTGTCCTATGTTGTATCATCCACCTCAAAGACATAGTCAAATGCATCACTACAATTCAAGGGAGCCAGCATAAATTCTTGCACATAATGCAAGTGTGGGGCACACAAACATGTGAGATCATGGAGGATGTGGAAGGGCTAGAATCATCATCATGACGAGGCAACAATGTTGCACTATGCCTAACCAGTAGATCACTCAAGGTGTGAATGGATCTAATAGTTTGTGAGCTTGCCTCAATAATAATATTAGGATGCTACACTTTCAGAGGGGGTGAAATATTGGGGGGGGACATATTTGTAGGATTTCACCTAGTGTGCCCATGGCCTATCCTGAGGAGCACCTAACCCAACACCCTGGTTTGATCTCATGCTCTAATATTTTACCTTGTGACCGAGCACAAATTCAGAATACAATTTTCTTAAAAAATATAATGGGACATCCAAATTAATGTGGGTTGGTCTATCAAAAACCATCCTCCAGTGATCCCAAAAGTGGTCACGTATCCTATCATTTGTGCACCATTTAATTGACAACTTGGGCTATTTAGGGGCCACTTTTAATGTCATTTTGGGATCCACAAAAAGGTTACATATGTCATTTTATTTATATTTAGGTTCATAACCTGATCATAATCAAGCCTGACGTCAAACTTGGTGTGCATGGAATCACACAAAAAAAGTGTAGCATTATGTTTCTCTATAAGTTTCTCCATGTTTTCAATAATGGAGTACAAGGTGGAAAACATGGGGCACAATGTGGCAATATTGACATATGTAGTCTAAAAGCCTCTAAGCTGATTTAGATTTTCTCCTATAAGATCCTCTAAAGGTCAAGGGTTTAGGATTGGTTGGTCTTTTGGAGGTGCGGGATTATTTTTAGGTGCCTGCGGGTTGGTTTGAGGTGGTTGTGGATTGTTTGCGAGATCATTGGGAGGGTTTTGTACTTGGTTTGATTTCATGTTTGATTATAATAAAAATAAATATGCAATTAAAATAAATATTAAAAAATGATAAACAAAATCAAATAAACCCTAGATTTTTTTATCAAAAAACTACCAATTTCATTTTAAAAACATCAAATAACAAAAACAAATAAAAAATTGAACGTACCTATTCAAATTAACAACAAATTTGCAATTAGAAGAACGTATGTCTGATTCTATATCGGATATGAGATAGGGTTGCATTCCTCAATGTTTTCACAATGAAAATTGAGAAATGCAGCCCACAGGTTTAAATTAGTTTTACTGGAAAAAATTGGATATCCAATATAAAATTAGATATCTAATAAGAAAGGATATTTGATTAGGCCTATGCTTTTTCTTTTTGTTTTTCCATGTGTACTGACACCCACGCCTACTAAAAAGTCAACATGCTTTTTAGTGCATTTTTGTATGAGTGAAAAGAGGATAGTTTCACATCACCACCTTTTAGGATACCATGATCTCGCACATACCCCCCCCCCCCCATTT
>MU225900.1:7340213-7368673 GCA_018584345.1 Thuja plicata | reverse complement strand
AGCCATGATCTCCTTACACACAATTCAAGATGCCGACACATCAACATTATTTGCAAGAAATACATTTTACAAAACAAATAATAAGAATAGGAATTATACAAGGTTGAGACACCTTATTCCTAACACCAAAGAGCCCTATCTTCCTTGAACTTCAAATCCCTACATAGAACTGTGCTCTTAAGAACAAGAACGTAAATTTGATAGGACTGTGAAGTTTCAATGTACCCAATAAGGATACCCTTCTTTGTAGTTGGTTCTATCTTGGTTCTTTTATCTATGGGAACATAACAATACACGAGGCCTCCAAAGATATGAATGAACTCCAAATTAGGTTTATTCCTAGTGAACGCCTCCTCTAGTGTCAACATGTCCTACTCCTTGTGTGGGCTCCTATTTTTCTTGAGAATGTGGAAATTTTGCAAGCCTCTCCCTATAAAACCCAAGGTAGATCCTAGTCATGGATCATGGCCTTTTCTGTTCTAATTATAGCCTTGGTTTCATTCAAAAACCTCATTTTAGTGAGGGTAGTACAAATTTTTTGACTCTTTCTTAATACCCTCTTAAGCACTAAAATCCTTGAAGGCATTCGAGATATACTCGTCTCTATTATCTAACCTTATAGTCTTGATTTTCCCCCCATTTTTGTTCCCCATAAGAGCCTTCAACTATTTTAACCTACTGAAGACCTCATCTAAATTTTTCAAAAAATATATCCATGTCTTCCTGAATAAATCATCAATGAAGGTAACATAATACTCATACTCATTCAAGGATACGATTGACATGTGTCCATGAACATCAGAGTGTGTTAGATCCAAAATCTCTTTGCATCTAGTATTTATACTAAGAAAAAATTTCATTACAAGGTCCAATGAATCCAACCTTATCCTTATTTTCCCTCATTGTTCTCCTAAACCATACTAATTATGCCTTGTAGCCTTGTAGCCCTAAATTAGCCCAAATTCCTTACCTTTTAAGAATTATCTCTTAAGACTCCCAAATACCTTTCCAAGATAATTCACATTCCATACACCATTTTGTAACCCTCAAATGATTTTCAAGGTCTTTCTCTCCAATGGAGTCTGTACATGCCCTAACTCAAGGTGAGCTTTTCTAGAACTTTTCAAGGCTTCCTAGACTAGTCACTGTTTCACTTCTTCAAAACCCTACTAAATGGATACACCAGGGCTCTCAACCTTTTCTACACATTATTTAGACCCTATATATAATCCTTGAATCATTATTTTGATCCTTTCATTCATCCCCTACATGTATCACTACTTTGTTGTATGTCTACACCTAGTCGGGTTACTAAACAACTCACCTAGGGAAAGACTTCAAATTCATCATACCACATCCTCTAGACTCCTACTTTATATGGTACACTATAAATAGTCTCCAATCTCATAACCCCAAGGGACATGATGATTCCACGATGGGGTTTCAAGAAAGAGCCATCTTTCTCCAAACTAATCTGTACAGGCCAGTGAACTGGCAAATTCAAAAAGATTTACAAAATAACAACTAAACTATTCACAAACACACCAAATGTATAAAATCAAACAAAGGAAAGTGTAAAATACTATTTCCAATAAAAAATAATGGAGTTTCAATCCATGTAGATCAAAATGACTCCAAAACTCTTGATTGAGACATAATTGATCTAGTTTTAGTATTTATCAAAGTGTTCCAATTTTTCCAACCTTGGGATTTGAGCCTAAGGGGTCTTATATAGTCTAAAGCTCATGGTTACATAGTTTATTGTCCAAAAAAACCTATTTTCTTCACTTAAACCCTTTACGACAAAAGTTGTCAATCAACATTGCAAAGTTGCAAAAGTTGTCATGACAACTTTTGTCAACTTTTGCACTTTGCATTTCCTATGAACTATTTGATTCCCACCTATCAAGGAAGGTGCAAAAAAAATTCCTAATGCCTTTTAGGGAAAAATTCTCTTACTCCTTACACTTGGGAGTCTTTTCCACGCCCTACGCAGTTTTTCACATATCTTGGACCCTTTAATGACTAAGTAAAACAACCTAACCAACTACACTAAAAAAAAAACTTCACTCTGACTCACTATGAGTCCTTATTTCTTGATTGAATTTTCTAGAGTCAATACAAGCCAAAATTAAAAAATACATGTACTTGGGTGCTCCTGCACCATTCTCCCCTAAACAAAAAGAATTCAAATCCCATTCGAAGGAATCAAGTTAGGATCTATGCCCAACTTCTGAAACTCTGTGTCAAGCACGAATGTAGCCTCTGAGTCTTCCATTCCCTACCATTTGATAAGATATTCCATGTACACTTTGGTTCTTGTCTTCTTAGCTACCCAAGAGCTCAAGATTTTCTTTGTCTATGGTCTTGGTTAGACTAGTAACTTCAAAGTCCCTATCTCTTCTGATTTTCCATTTCCTTCTACCCAAATTGGTCTCTTGTATAACACCAAATCTACAACATTAAACACTCAAGAGATTCCTATATCTTCAGGCAACTCCACCTTATAGGAATTATTTCCATATTTTTCTAATATGGAATAGGGCATATCCTTCTCATTTGCAGCTTGTTAGGGACACCTTTCTGCAACCTTTCCTTATTAAAATGAACCATTACTAGATCTCCAAACTAGAATTGAATATCTTTCTTTCTCTTATCCACTTTTTGTTTTGTATTGGTTTTACTGTCCACAAGTGCTTATTTAAATGTAGCATGTACTTCCTTCATAGACTAAGCAAAGTCCTATGCATAACCACTTCTCATTTCATTATTTCCTAGATCTCTAGGTTCACATATTCCTCATGGATGAATCCCATAGACCATTTCAAAATGACTTTTACCCGTGGATCTGTTTATGGTGTCATTATAAGAAAATTATGTTTGAGAAATGATTTGGTCCCATTTTTGTCCATACTCCTTAGTGAGACACCTTACGAGGTTTCCCAAACTCCTATTAACAACCTCAGATTTCCCATCTATTTAAGGATGGTATGAAGAACCAAAATAAATGTTGGTGCCAACCTTTTGCTACAAATTCTTCCAAAAGTGACTCATAAACTTGATGTCTCTATCTGACACAATACTCAAGGGTAGTCCATGGATCCTAATTGCTTCCCTAAGAAAAGATTGGCTATTTAGCAGGCATCATGAGTGGTTTTACATGGCATAAAATAGTTCATCTTACTAAACCAGTCAACAATTAAAAATATATTGTCCAAGCCATGTTTTGTCTTAGGTAGTCCAACCAAAAAATCCATACTAAGACACTCCCATGGTCCATTTTTGACTATAAGGGGTTGATACAACCCTACATTTGATGAAGTTCCATTAGCCTTATGATAGATAATACAAGTTTCCACATACCTCTTAATGTCTTTGTTCATCTTGGGCCAATAATAATATCTTTGAACCAATTCTATGGTCTTATTAGCACCAAAATGTCCACTAAGTGATCCATTGTGCTTCTCTTGGATTAGGTTCTCTCTCATTGAACCTCTAGGCGCAAAAAAGTTACCTCCCCTAAACAAAAGACCTTCTTGAAGAGGAAATTTAGAATACTCACTGTGAAAATAGTTTTGAAAGTCTTTGCATACCTTATAAGTAGCTGGTAAGTCTTCATCATCTGGGTAAAGTTCCTTGAAACTATCTACACTAATGCTCCTTAATTGTATTTCTTGGACTGTCAAAAATCTTCTACTCAATTCATCTGACACCTTGTTTTTCTTCTATTTCTTATGCTTGATAGTGAATATGTAGGCTTGAATTTATTCTACCCACTTCATGTGCTTGTGACGTAGTTTGTCTTGTGAGTTTAGAAAGCTTAAATCTTGATTATCTGTATATACTAAAAATTATTTAGGAAGGAGGTAGTGCCTCCATTTTCTCAAGGCTTGAACCAATGCATACAACTCCAAGTCATATGATGAGTACTTCTTTTTTGCATCACTTAGCTTTTCACTATGGAAGGCCACTGGTTTGTCTTCCTAACTTAGGACTGCTCCTATAGCAGTGTTGATGGTATCACATTCAAAAGCGAATAAATTCTCAAATATAGGAAGAACCAAGATTGGTTGGGTGGCTATCTTCTTCTTCAAATTATAAAATCCCCTATTGGCTTTCTCATTCCACTGAAACTTACTCTTCATGCCTCCTTTTATTGTATCTAGGACTAGTGCACATATCTCACTAAACTGTATCATGAACTTCCTATAAAATTGTGTCAAACCATTAAATCTCCTTACCTCTATAGAAGACTTTGGTGTAGGCCAATTTATGATTTATTTCACCTTTCTAGTATCCATTTTCAAGTTCCCTTGTGATATAACAAAACCAAGGTATGCCAGCTCTTGTTTCATGAACTCACATTTATCCTAGTTGATTTTTAGCTTCTCCTCATACATTCTTTGTAAAACCATCTACAAATGTTTGAGGTGGTCTAATTTTGTCTTACTAAAGACCAAAATATCATCAAGGTACACCACAACCCACTTACCTATGAATTCCTTTAACACTCTGTTCATTAGCCTTATAAAGGTGGTAGGGTCATTAGACAACCCAAAGGGCATAACTAACCACTCATATAGGCCTTTTGTGGTCTTAAAATATTGTTTCCACTCATCCCCCCTTCTTGACTTTGAATTGGTGGTACCCACTCTTAAGGTCAATTTTGGTAAAATACTTGGTTCCTCCTAGACAATCCATCAAGTCTTCTATCCTTTGGATTGGGAACCTATACCTTATGGTGATTCTATTGATGGCACTAGAATCTATACACAACCTCCAAGTACCACCTTTCTTTGGGGCTAGGGAAGTGGGAACTGGATAAGGGCTTATGCTCTTCCCAATTAGACCTTGGTCAAGAAGCTCTTAGATTTGTTTTGCAATCTCTTCATTTTGTTGTGGGGTCATCTTATAGGCATCTTTATTAGGGAGTAAGGCTCCTAGAATGAAGTCAATTTGATGGCTAATAGCTCTCTTAGGTGGTAGGGTAGTTGGTTTTCCATCACTCACTATCTCCTTGCATTGGTTTAGTATCTCTTGTACTTCTATGGGTAGTTCCAAATTCTTGTCCACCTTTTCATCCTTAGGTTTCAAAACTAGGGAAAATCTCACTCATTTACCTTATTCTAGTGTGCTTAATAATTCCTTTTCCCCCACCAAGAGTACATTGGGACCTATTGTTTTCACTTCTCCTTCTTCTAAGATTGACTGCATTTTAAATGTGACTATATCCTTCTAGAATGAGTATGAATTCTTATCCCCATCATGAATAGCCTACCTGTCAAACTTCTATGGTCTTCTAAGTAATATATTACAAGAATCCATGGGTAAGACATCACACAACACTTTATCCTTATATCTCCTTATTGGTAACTCTACCCAAGCTTTCTCATTTACTAACACATGTTGGTCTTTATTCAACCAGGTGACCCTATAGGGGTTATTATGTGGGATTCTTTTCAACTTTAGATTATCAACTACTTCAATAGAAATAATGTTATCAATAGATCTAGAATCAATGATAACTTTACAAACCTTTCCTAAGATCTTGCACTTAACTCTAAACAGAGACCTCATTTGGCTTGGCTCTTCTTGGACTGGTTCTTTTAGGAGTGTCCTTCTGATCATAAGATTCTCCCCTATCTCTGAATCCAATACCACTATTGGTGTTTTAAGTTGTTACGCTATGAAAAACAACCAATATACCTTGAGACTGATATTAGGAGTGGTTAGTTCCAAGTGTGAGGAATTTTCAAGGTAACTGGACCAACTGTAGGGAAAAGACTGCCCTCTGTACTTCTGGCTCTACAAAACCAAGTTGGGTACACCTAATCCAGATAAAACTCAACTCTTTATAATACCTTATACTTATGGATTCAAACAAAAGATAATAAAAAATAAAGTACTAAATGATAACCAGACATTAATTGACTCTCCATTACTATTTGGGACATACAACCAACAACCATAAATAATAGGGAACTTGGATATGGTATTGATGTAAACTTGCAGATTATAACCAAACCAGATGAGACATATATCAGCAACCATATATACTAGTTCTTGATTAGTGCCTTATCCATTAGGCATCACTTCAATACAAATACTGAAAACAAAAAATAACCTATTGAAAAAGAATCATAGTCATAAACATAAGTATCTCAGGTCACACACTTCTTATAGAATCATTTTGTAGATACACCCAATGAATTTTTGCCATACCCAAAGCATATTCAATTTGATCCTAGATCAAAACTATCACATAGAAATATACACAAATAACTCTATGTAATGAACCAGAAGATCCAAAACTCATAAGGTAAACACCAAGGAGAGACTTGAATTTGAGAAAAACTTATATTATGTATGATGAGTCAAATTTCTAAATCAATATGATTGAAATAAACACCATTCAATAATGTGAAAAATATTACAAGAACTTTCTATCTATCTTAAATATATTCTAACATGAATCTTCTATATCTATGGAACTAAAACTCTTGAGCCAACACTTAGGGTAAAAAATTATGGAACCCTTAACATCGAGAGAGGAAAGAGACTTATAGGAAAAGGAAACCCTAGAAGAGAGTTAGTGAAAACTTTCATTCTCATCAATTAACACAGTCCTTCCTCTCCGGTTGATCTTTCTCCAAAATATCCAATCTGAGGCATCACCCATCAAGCCGCAAGAAATGATCAATCAAATAAAAGCTTAATAGTCAGGACATGGGCACAGAAACCCTAAAATAGCAAGTAAACTAGGAACCATACAAGACCACCATACAAGATTAAAAGCTACTAGGACCATAGAAAACATCTCCAGTCACTCAAATGGTGCCATTAAAGTTGAGCCAAGGTCAAGAAAGACCACGAGCCACTCCCAGGCAATTATGCAACACATAACCATGGCTAGAAACCATCATAAAGCATTTGAAATTTTGAAAATTAGTTACAACAGATATCTCCCCGGTGCGAAGCCCCCATCAATGGTTGAGATCAATGCTTTATTCAACTTTAAAATTTAGACATGGATCAACTCTAAGTTACCTGGGCCTCCGATCAGATTCTGCTAGGTGTTGCACAGGTGCAATGGCTCTAAGACTAACCATCTATCATCTTTTCCTTGAGAATTTGCACCAACCATCAGATTAATATTAACTTATAGCTCCTTTACCTTTCTTTACTTCTGGCCAGGTCCCATCATTTATCCACGTGTCACATAGGCATAATGCCTCAAACACTATATGGTGATCATCTTCACTTGAAGGCTTTTCACTAGCCGTTGAATCAATAGCAACTTGACTACACATTAAATTTACCCTTGGCTTTGTAATTGCAGGTCCCAACTTTTTAAGGACATGTGGCACACCGACATGATGCCTTAAACATTATCTTTTGTGCATCTTCCTCATAACACAAAGCACTATCTGTTGGATCTTATTTAACATGAATACAACATACCTGACCACCACCTTATTGACCACATGTCCCACCTCTCAGATAGGACACGTTTCATATAGACACAATGCCTTAAAGGTTAAATTAGACACATCTTTCTTTTGAGGCTTTATGCCAGCCACATGATCAAAATTAACATGAATTGCTTTTACTTTACTCTCAACACTAAACCGAACCCACTGGGGACACATGGTACAAGGGAACAATGCCTTGAACACTAACTGTCATTCATCTTTTCTTTAAGGAAAATTATTGACCACACAATCAACTCGGATCTACATGACATATAACTTCCCACTGACGGGCCCCAAGATCAGAAAACCGCCATGCGTCGAGATAGTGAAATTATTTTAACAATATCATCACCACATCTTTACCTTAATGCTTTATTCCCACTGTCAGATCCCTTCAAACTTTTCCAACCTTTACTTTATTCTCTCTGATCTCAACCCAGCCCCGCCATGGAAATGTGGCACAATGGGGAAATTGCTTGATGAATAAAGAACTTCATCTTCATGATCAAGGGAAAATGTCAGCCATCAGAGCTAACCTAAATCAGAAACCCCGACCTTAACTTGCCTTTAACTCTGATTAACTCAATTCCCTTTATCTCCAAGTCGTTGAATACATTGCCTTAACCCGTGGTTTATTTAGAGATTAAACACCAATCCTTGATCTATCTTCACATCTACGGCTCGCACTGAATCTCTGAATAATTTTTTACTTTTCAACTTTATTCAGAGATTTGGCACCAACCACATGATTAGATCTACATCCACGGTCCTCATTGAATCACTGAAAGAAAGTAAGACCCTGACTACAATCAGGAGATCTAGTGCCAACCATGCGATCAAAACTGCATCCACTACCATGACTTAATGTCACAATCATAAGAGCATTTTTGATTTGGTTAAGAGATTAAGAGATAAGAGGCCCACCATGTCATTAGATCACTTATGAATATTTTTCCCGATAGGACACGTGGCAAATAGGCACTTTGCCTTGAATTTTAAAGTAACTGCATCTCTGGCTTGAGTCATAGCGTTGATCATTCAATTGAAAAAAACTTTCTCAGAAGATAAAAAGGATAATACATGTCGGGACTTAGGAAAATAGGAAATATTAAAGTTCACCCCACTATGCAACATGACTTAGGGAAATAAAGATGACCCTGCCGAGACACGACATAAAAACACATGACTTTAAAAACTTAATTTACTCATAAAAGTAACTTCAAATTATAACAAGGCATGAGGGTTTAGGTTTTTAGACATATTTTCATGATGGAGACAAAACCCTGAGGGAATAGACCTAAAACAATTTGCAGAGACTAGGGAAAAGGCATAGAACCAAGGAAAATTTGAAATAGGGCTAACAACCACCTCTGTTGTCTTGCCACTAGAAGACACTTCTTGCACATAAATTATTCTTTTCTCTCCACCTTGGGATGATGAACTCTTTTCAAGACACCTATATGCAGGATGGCCATATTGGTGACAATTGTAAAATTTCATAGAAGAGAAGTAAGATCTTCTTCCTTGGCTACTTGATCTTCCCCTATAGTTGTTGTTAGAGCCCCTTCCTCTATTATAACCACCTCTACTACTAGTTTCTTCTCCTTTTGTTTCAATGAGCTTGGAATCACCTTGGTTTCTTATTTTTAAATTTATTACTTCAAAGCTTCCTCTATGAACCATGACATCTCTTCCTCTGCCTCTACCTTTGTTTCTTAAATCATGCTTATTTTTGAGATTCTCTTCTACCTTGATAGAAATTTGATAGAAATGATGAACTATCCTTGGGATTAAGAGGCTTATCTCCTCTTTGATGGTCCACCTCAACCCATTCAGATACCTGGCCACCTTTAGGCTTTCTTCTGCCATCACGTGTGACCTAAGACATAGTTTGTGGAACTGCTCTGTATAGGCACTTACTTCAGGGTCTTTTTGCCTTAGGTTTTGTCTTTTCTTATGTTATTTCACCTCATAGTCATCTGATAAATAGGTCTCTGTAATCTTTGGCACAATACCTTTCCAACTTATAATTTTATTCTTCCCCTCTTTTATCCTCTCATCTTGTACAAATTTCCACCATGTGATGGCAGGGCCTCTCATTTTTACTTAGCTACCCTAACTCTTTGAGCCTCACTAACTCCTTCACACTCAAAGTGGTTTTCCATCCCTTCTATACACTCCATGAGTACTTATTCTTCCATCTTTCCACTAAATAGTTGTATTCCTTCTAAATAATTTCCACTCATGGCCTTCCATTCTATAAATAAAGGTTCCTCTTGTAGCACAAGGTAGGGTTTAGGGACTTGGATTTCTACTGCCAACTCCTTACCCTTATCTTCCACTTCTCTGACCTTCTCTCTTACTATTTCTAATGTAGTTTCTAATACTCCCAAATTATCTCTGATGGAAGCTATTTCTTCTTTAAGGAGCCTATTCTCCTTCTCTTTATCTTCCATCTTCTTTTCCAACTCTGCATTTGTCACCATTTTTTATGAACCCACCGATTCTGGTGAATGTAACATCCACATTTCCAAATGCAATATTTTAGGATCTGATACCACTATGATAGGGTTCTCCTTGGTATCATCTTGGTCCAAAGTCCCAAGACTCCACACTAGGTCTAGAGAACTCAGTAAATTCTTCACACTCTTGTTTCTTCACCTGGAAATCCACTATCCAAAGATAACCTATCAAGTTCATTTGTTACTCACTCACCTTCTAGTCTTCTACACCATTGAAACTCTCAAAACCTCCATTATCTAGCTTAGCACCATGCAAGGGTACATAGGTCATGCATCATGTGGAAAAATTATGAACAAGCTCCAATAAATCCACCCTTATCCTTCTTTTCCCTCTCTATTCTCCTAAAGCATACCAATTAGGCCTTGTAGCCTTGTAGCCCTCAATTAGCCCTAATTCCCTTCTTTTCAGAATTAGCTATTCAAAATCCCAAAGACCCTACCAAGTAATTCCCATTCTAAACACTCTTTTTGAACCCTCAAATTATTTTCAAAGTCTTTCTCTCCCATGGAGTCCGTACATGCCCTAACTCAACCTGAGCTTTTCTGAGACTTTTTAAGGCTTCATAGACCAGTCACTGTTTCACTTCTTTAAAACCCTCCTAAATGGATTCACCAGGGATATAAACCTCTTCCACACATTATTTAGACCCTACATATCATCCTTTAATAATTATTTTGATCCATTCATTCATCCCCTACATGTATCACTTCTCTATTGTCTGTCTGTACCTAGTCGGGTTACTGAACAACTCATCTAGGGAAAGACTCCAAATTAATTATACCACATCCTCTAGCCTCCTACTTGATATGGTACACTATAAATAGGCTCCACTCTCATATCCCCAAGGGCCACGATGATTCCAAGGTGGGATTTCAATAAGGAGCCATCTTTCTCCAAACTACTCTATACAATCCAGTGAACTGGAAAATTCAAAAAGATTTACAACACAACAACTAAGCTATTCAAAAACATACCAAATGTATAAAATAGAAAAAAGGAAATTATAAACTACTATTTCCAATAAAAAATAATAGAATTTCAATCCATGTAAATCATGACTCCAAAACTCTTGAGTAAGACATAATTGATCTAGTTTTACTATTTTTGAAAGTGTTCCAAGTTTTCCAACCTTGGGATTCAAGCTTGAGGGGCCTTATATAGTCCAACCCCTCATGGTTACACTTTTTCTTTTCCAAAAAAACCTCTTTTATTCACTTAAACTCTTTATGACAAAACTTTTTGATCAACTTTGCAAAGTTGCAAAAGTTGTCATGACAACTTTTGTCAACTTTTGCACTTTTGCATTTCCTATGAACTATTTGATTCCCATCTATCAGGGAAGGTGTAAAAACACTTCCTAATGACTTTTAGGGCCAAATCCTCTTACTCCTTACACATGGGAGTCTTTTCCACACCCTAGGCCCTTTTTGACATATCTAGGACCCTTTAAAGACTAAGTACAACAACCTAACCAAAATTACAACCAACTATACTAACAAAACAAAACTTCACTCTAACTCACTATGAGTCCTTATTTCTTCATTGACTTGGCTAGAGTCAATACAAGTCAAAATTGAAAAATACATGAACCTGGATGCTCCTGTACCAATATCCAAATAAATTACATATTCAAAAAGTAAATGTGAAGAACTAAAATTGTTATTACTGATTTTTTTTATAGATTTAATGTTCAAGTGCTTCAAATTATTAGGTCAATGGGGAAATGTATGAAAAAATAATTTAAAAAGTTCCAATTTTTTGCCAAAAAGTTGACTCAAATTCTTGTTGGAAACTACAAATAATTTTTTTATTAGGGGAAAACAAGTTTTGATGGGTTCTTGAAACCTAAAACAAATATTTTTATGGGAACTGTAACCCAAAATGAACCAGATGATAAGAAAGAACAAGGTGTTAAGGAACCAACAACTGGACCATCTGCAAACAAATGACAACCAACAAGAAAATAAAAAAATAAGAACCACCTTCGATATAATCATCAAGCCTAGGCCTCACATAATCATCAACTAAGTTGACAAACCATGTGTTTTATGGTACCCAGAACCATAGACCTCAAGGGTTTTGACAAGTCTCCAAAAACTTGGAAAACTTCATCATCAGCCTCAAATAGAATAAACCAAGAGAAATAAGCTGAAAAATAGGGATTTTGATAGTCTACCCATACCTGTGAAATGGGTTTTATCAAGGCTCCGATAACCTTCATTTGAACTAGTGACAAAATAGAGAAATAAACACATACTGGATAATACAAACACTCCCTAGCAATAAGGATAACAAGAGGGTTTTGAAACGCTCCCCAAACCTTAAAAATTTCACCAGCCTCCAAATGGTAGCATGAACACTTGTTGGAATGAAAAAAACTAGAAACTAAACCAAGTGTTTTGGATGGCTCCCTTAACCATAAGATTGGATTTTATACAAGTATCCAAGACCAAAAGCAGGTTGACATCAATGAATCTCCAACTACATATTCATTAAACTCCAATGAAAACCATATCCACCTCAATATGAGAGGTACCCACCTTAATAAGTTCTAAGGAGACAACATCTAGGAGGAGGAACCAACCTCTAACCAGCCCCTGAATCCAGCAACCAAGGAAGAGCATAGTACTCAAATAACTACTTCCAACCATTTCCACATGACAAACCTTCACCTCAATAAAAGATGCCCCCAACTCAATAGGAAAATTAGAAAAGGGTGGAAGAAGAAAAAAGATTATAACATGTTCCATAGTCACAAAAAGACTCCCCACCTCCATAGGAGAGGGCTCCATCTCTATAGGATTAAAATGAGGGATGGAAGAGAGACAACAAGAATAAGGCTTGAAAGATAATACCATGAAATCACAAGCAGAAAAAGAAATAATAAAAGACCCCAAAAAATAGATATAGCTCTTAAAAGACATACATTTAAGCACCACAAAGAGGCCCAAAATAAGAATCATAAAATTTCTTTTCTGAATAATATCAAACCCGAGAAACCACACCCTCATAAGATAGCACCAAGGCATGAAAAAATGGCCTGCATAGCTCCAATCTCTTGTCCAGCACAGACTAAAGTCCATACTCCAATAGAGATAGCTTGAAATGGGTAAAAATGAAAAGAGAGGGAGCTACAGAAAACTTCTCCCCCATAACTGCTTCCTTCTGAATAACATCATACCCCTACACTCCCCCATTGAAATATTTTCCTAATGTAAGTAAGAAGGGGCCAACGAAGGTCTATCCCAAACAGAGGAAAGAAATCAGGACAAAAGACAAGCCCGGAGCCACATAAATAGTAAAACTACCTCCCCAAGTGCCACAAACTAGAGAGACAACTCACACTAGATCTCCCACAAATTCCACCATGATGCTCATTGACACCACCACAAAGAATGAGGGACAAAAAAACATCTCCTCCATGAGACATCACAACCCAAATCCCAAAGAACCCACATCAAACACAAACAACCTCATCAAGGTCACAAGAACCATGATGAAGAAGAAAAACCAGGAAGAACCAATCCCACACAAAGAAACAAACCAAGTCCACATAGACACAACAACACCCCACAACCCTAGATGAAGGCATCCAATAGGAAAACTCAGGAACTTAGACACCCAAAAAGCCAAGATCAAGCATGACCAGAACACCAATAGCATCTCCATCATCCTCATTATTATTACCATCACCTTATTCATTATTAGGGGCCTCCTATGAAGCTCCTCTAAGTCTTCTACAAACCCTCAAATTCAAATTGTGACACCCACTCCCTCTCCTTCTCTCTCTCCCGTCCATCGCTCCTCTCAAATTTATACCACACCCAAAAATAGTTATAATAGAGATTTAGGACTTATAAAAGATGCAATTAAAAAAGGGGATGTGTCTCATTAGACATAAAATACTATAATTTTATTTAGATAATTGGTTATAACTTCTTAACTAGTGGTTTCAATGCAACATATGTGGCAAGAAAGGCTTCTAACTTGGCTTCAATGCACCATGTACTATATTCTGGGAAGACTAATTCTCTATGGCTGATATTTCTATTATGAAGTATTATGAATCTGTAATGATCCTCATTAATGGAGTCATCTTATATTTAGGTAGTAGTTGTATATTTCCTTTAAATAAGATGACTATTGTAACTCTTTGGAGTCGTTAAAATTAGTAGTTATTTTTATGAATAGAAGTTGATACAATTGTTATACTATTTATTTTATCCAGTGTATTTTCCATAAATGAATAGAATGCACAAGTTGAGTTCAATTCTAATATCTTAATTGTGTTTCTAATCACTCATCCAAGGGGGCCCACTTGGTGAGTAAATTCCCTTGTTAGAGTAGAATTCATTTCCATGTTTTAGAGAAGTAAATAGAACTATGTTGCTCCTGCATCCACTAGTGATAGAACTAGTAGACTATTCCTGCAACATAGGCGGGTAGAACAGTTCCTATATGTAATTACTATTTTCCTAGAGTAAGATCATTTATTTGAGTTAGCATATATTTCCTAAAGCTTAATGCATTTCAAATTCATAGGTTTAGCCATGAGAATCAATGGAGTTTGAAGCATATACTTTGCAAATGTCATTCCAAGTTTACATCCCTGTCGATAATTAAATGAGATTGAATGATCCAATTAGCAACCATTTAGGGTGTCCAATCCTAAAATAAGTAGTCTAATGCTATGGGTTTCTAAGACAATTATTTAGCCAAGAATTTTTGTCGCCATTCCTAGGGATGGTGTTAGTTCAAACTTACTTTGGTGCTCATGTTTCCAGTTTTCATAATTTAGGATTGAGTTTCAAGTATTCCTTTTATGTATAGAAAAAGAGACCCTCATGGGAGAGTCCTTCCTCACAATCACCAGGTAGAATAATTTTATATTTTTAATCTTGAGCCAGAGGAACCCCGAGTTGAGAGTGAAGAATAAAACCCATTCAAAAATCCATTTGTTGATGCCCAAGGAAAAATATCTTCATCGTCATCCTCTAAAGGATCACTACATTTGCATGACCTATTTGACAAACCTAAGTATTAAGACAACCCTTTATCCCTTGTCATCTATCAACCAAAACCTTTGGGTCCTCTCCCAAGGATGGCTTAGCCTACCTTTCCTTTCCCCATTCCTCCTCAACACGGTAATCATAATCTAAATAACATACCTGCCTCTGCACTCCCACAATTTTATGGCCTCATCACTGAAGAACCTGAGACTTTCCTTTTTGAGTTTGATATCCTTTGTAGGAGCTATGATTACACCACTGATTTGCATAAGTTGAATTTTTTTCCATGTAATCTTAAGGAGGCTTCTCTGAGGTGGTTCATGGGGCTAGGAGCTAATGCTATAGAAAATTGGGATGCCATGAGCAACATGTTTCTTTCCAAATATAAGGAATACTGTAGGGGTTGAGATTTAAAAGGGGATGACATTTTCAAAATGTCTCAAAAGGAGGATGAAACCTTGGAGGATTATGTCTCAAGGTTTATGTTCAACCTATAGCGGAATGTCCAGCATCAGTTGAACAAGGAGTCCCAAAAGCATATTTTTCATAAAGGTGTAAAAGATGGGAGTATAGAAGCTTTGGATCTTATGGCTGGTGGAGACATCACTCAGAAGAACTAGGTTGATATAAAGAACATATGCGTGAACTATTCAAGGGCTACTATGAAGAAAGGGAGAGGAATAAGAGACTTTCCTCATAAATCCAATGGTTTGGGAGTATCCAAGTTGGAGTTGTCCAATATTTTGTCTGATTTTAAGCAGGACATCATCAATGACATTGTTACTCAGCTGGATAGCATGCAATCATGAAGAAAGAAGGAGGATGCAGATGCTATGCTGGCGGAATTCTAGTCCCACTACAGAGAGAAGAAAAGGAACTGTAAGTGCAAAAGAGTTGCATCTGTGGACACTACCTCAATTCCCACGGAGTTTAAAGCTATAGATGAGGAGAATGGAGAGGTTTTCTACATTGCTCATAGATGACCATGGGCTCAACAACAAGGTATGCCTCAAGACACCCTAAATAATTTTGGTTATAATAATAGTAGTTAATGGAAAAACCATAATCCTTAGAATTGTAGCCCTCAAGGACAGAATTGGAATTATAACTTGTCTAACCAACATCGATAGTATAACCAAAAATATTAGCAACAGCCTCCAGTTAACCCATACCAATAGAAATTTAACTAATTTTAGTAGCCACAATAGAATAACCAATGGCAACCACATGGTAACTGGAAACATAAACCTCAGTGGGGACCCAATCACCCTAACTAGAAACAAGCCATTATGACTCCACCTCAGCAATAGGATATTATGCCTCCACCTCCTACAGCCAATAGTAATCCTCAGAAACCAACACAGTTGCCTATGCAACCAACTCCAAATCCTAATAACAAGCAGAAAGCTTACTCCCTGCAAGTGAATGATATTCACTTAAGATCAAGAATGACATTTAATACACCTAAGGAGCCTATAATAATTAAAGTTTGTGATGCTGATGAACTAACTGAGAATCAACCCATTGCTTCTCCATTTGTTTCGCAATCTACTCTAGTCTTGAAAAATCCACCTTATCCACAGATATTGGCTCAAACAACACCCTTAAAAGAAAGCCCCATTGTAGTTGATTTGATTAACCAACTCAAGAAAATGACTATCCAAATATCTTTTTAAGATACCCTAAATAAATTCTCATCTATAATAATGCAATCAAGGAAGCCTATATCAAGAACCCTAGTAGGAAAAGGAAAGATCCTAACACTGTCCATGTTCTTGGGAAGCTCTCTAATTTCATGCTCAGTAAAGTATTAATCCCTAAATAATCTAATCCAGGCACCCCAGTGGTTACCATTCATATTAATGGTATCCAAATATAGAATTTCTTGATTGATTTAGGATCATCCATCAATGTGATGACTATGGAAGTTTTGTTAAGACTTACTATCATTGGTTGAAGGGAAACACCTACAATACTCCAGTTAGCTGAAAATTCCATAGTGAAGTGAGATGCCATGGTGGAGGACATTGTTGTCACGCTTGATTCCTTGGATTACCCCTCACATTTCATAATTTTGTCCCCCAAATCCACACTAGGAGGATATCCATTAATCTTAGGAAGGCCTTGGCTAGCAACAACAGATGCTTGCATTGCATGTCGCTCAGGAAAAATGAAAATATCTAATGGGATCCATACCAAGAAATTAACCCTGCACTCTCCAGCCAAGCCTCAAGATTATGTAGACCAAGTTAGCTGTCTAGACCTAGGTGATGCTTCCCTAGAGGAAAATTCTATACAGTAACTCAAGGTTATTGGTAGAGATCCATTTATGGTATCCCAAGAGGAAGATGACATACTAGTGCCAATTCTTACCAACTAGTATGGCTTTGATGCATCCTTTTGTAATGTCCCTAACTGTTCACTCCAAGCTATATTTCCCAAACAGAACCCACCTAAGCTTTTTGCAGCACCTGATTATCTTCATACCTTATTACCACATGAGATCAAGTCACCCTTGTTTGCAGAATTAATGATGTTGGATAATTTTAAAAGAGTATAAATAGCCTTAGGAAAGGAGTTGAATGTCAACAAGACCCTCATCAAGTCTCAGATGGCCAGTCTTATCCAATTGTTGAAAGATAGGTAGGAAGCCTTTCCATGGGACTATACTGACATGAAGAGGTTAGACCAAAAGCTTTGTACTCATAAGAATTATATTAGCCCAGAATCCCGACCAATTAGACAAGCCCAGAGGAGAATCAACCCTACTCTGAGAGATATAGTAAAGACTGAGCTACAAAAACTCGTTAAAGTTGGCTTTATTATCCCATTTCTGATAGCCAATTGGTCTCTCCTTTAGTTATTGTTCCAAAAAAATGGGGGAAATGGAGAGTTTGTGTGGACTATAGGGAGCTCAACAAAGCCACTAAGAAAGACCACTTTCCATTACCTTTCATTGACCAAGTACTTGACAACCTTGCTGGTAAAAAGTATTTTTCATTTTAGATGGGTTCAGTGGCTACAACCAATTCCAGATATCACATGAATATCAAGATAAGCCAGTGTTCACCTATCCATGGGGAACATTTTCTTATTTTGTCTTACCATTTAGATTGTGTAATGCACCTGCTACTTTTTAGCAGGTGGTAATCAGTATCTTCTTTGACATTTTTGTTGACTGTGTTGAAATATACATGGATGACTTCACTACATATGGAACTACATTTGAGGAGGCTCATGCTAACTTTGAGAAAGTTCTTAAAAGATGTCAAGAATACAACCTTTCCCTTAGCAGTGTGAAGTGCTACATGATGATGGAAGAGGGAGTTGTCTTAGGGCATTACCTCTCATCATTTGGCATCCAGGTTGATCTTGCAAAGATTGCAATCATCACTACACTTCCAACTCTAGTCAAGGAGAAGGATATTAGGAGTTTTTTTGGTCATATTGGATACTACAGTTGATTCACTAAGGACTTTATCCGACTTGCAGCCCTATTGGATACCTTGTTGAAGAAAGAATCTGAATTTGAATGGAAAGATGACTGTGAACTCTTATTTGAGTAGTTGAAAGATGTTTTGACTCAAACACCTATTCTTAGAGGACTTGATTGGAAGCTACCTTTTTGTATTCATACAGATGCATCAGACTATGCCATTTAGGGCAGTGCTAGGCCAAAAGGAAGGTACAATTGAGCATGCTATATATTATATTAGTAAGAATTTGTAAGGTGCTAAACTGAACTATACTGTTACTAAAAAGGAATTACTAGCAGTAATCTATGCACTTAATAAATTCAGACATTACATTACTAGTTATGAATTTTTTTATACACTGACCATTCAACAATCAAATACTTAATGAACAAACATGCCATATCTGGTAGGTTAGCAAGATCATTACTCCTCATGAAGGAGTTTGATGTAACAATCATTGATAAACCAGGTAAGGCTAATGTGGTGTCTGATTTCTTATCTAGATTACAAGTTCCAGATGATCCTACAATAATTGATGATAGCTTCCCTGATGAGCACCTCTTCTTTGTTACCACTTACAACCCATAGTATGTCGATAATGCAAACTACCTTGCTACAAGAAGGACACCACCTAATTTCTCCCCAAGAGAGTGTAGACTTCTGGTTGAGAAAAGCTTCAATTTCTAGTGGATATCAGGATTTATGTTTTACACAGGTCCTGACCAGGTCACCCGAAGATGCATCCACGAAGATGAGACTTATGACATCCTTCAGGCATGTCATGATGAACCGTGTGCTGGCCACTTTGTAGGGAAGAGGACGATATACAAGATATTGACAATAGGTTACTATTTTCCTACCCTATATAAAGATGCCATTAAGCATGCCAGGAATTGTGACCGATGCCAGCATATGGGGCACCCAACCAAGTTAGATGAAATGCCCCTATAGCCTCATGTGGTGGTAACACCATTTAACAGATGGGGTATTTATTTCATGGGACCTATCGATCCATCTTCTCATGGTAAGTCATATATCTTAGTATGCACTGATTATGTAACTAAATGGGTAGAAGCCAAAGCAATGAGGCATGCTAGAGATCACAAGGTAGAAGAATTCCTTTATGAATATATCTTTACCAAGTTTGGTGTACCTCGTGAGATAGTAACAGACCAAGGTGCATAGTTTACTTCTAATCTTATTGTTGAGTTGATGCATGAGTACATAGTAAGGCATGGTAAATCTTCCCCATACCATCCTCAAGTGAATGGGAAAGAAAAAATAACAAATTAAGAGATTGAGTCAATATTTAACAAAATACTTGTTGTTCACAAGAAGGACTGGGCTACCCTTCTTCCTGAAGTCATTTGTGTTTACCAAACAACTTGGAAAACAACAACTTGTTTTACTCCTTTTGAACTAGTTTATGGAAAATCTGCATCTATGCCTATTGAATTTTAGCACAAAACTCTCAGGACAACATTGGAATTAGACATTAACCTTACCAAGGAACAAGAAGACAGGCTCCTGTAGCTTAATGGGCTAGATGAGTATCGAAAGTCTACACTTCATAACAAAGAATTGATTCAGAATCAGCGAAAGAAGTGGCACAACAAATTCATCAAGGACAAGAAATTTTCCATTGGTTATTGGGCTCCACTCTATGATTCATGCTATCAAAATACCCCTAGAAAATTTTAGACCCAATGGCTTGGCCCTTATGAAATAATCTCAATTTTTGATAATGGGGGAGTTCAGCTTTCCACCATTGATCCTATGTGATTCAAACTGCTTGTGAATGGGAATCGCCTCAATATCTACCACAAGCCCATAATTCATGAAGACTTCCTGCAGTAGTTCTAGCACAATGATGATAACATCACTCTTGTAGCAGTAGCATCTGGGTCTTCCGCCCAGGTTTCCACTAATCCTTGATTTTTATCAATGATTCCATAATAAACATTTCACTCTCGGTGAAATAATCTCTCCATAATAAAATCCACCTCACCTCCTCTCTCTACCATGTTCTTCTGTACCATCACATCACTCGATCAGTGCATGTTGCATAACATAATACTTTTCCTATAGCACTCCAGAGGTTAGTGACACATACCTTCATTTGTACATTATTTAATTTGGTTTTATTAGAATTTAGTGTTCTTTTTCTTTTTTCTACTATTGCACACAATGGCCTGGTGGGACCCATGCCTTACACTTAGTTGGGGCGAGGGATTATTTAATATTTGTTTGCAAATTTTGAAATTAGCATGTGAAGGATGAAATTTATTTCTTATCTTTTCAAGATGACTATTGTCATGTGTGAAGTCATCTGACACCCAGTGATTATGTCATCATCATTTGATGTGAAAATAATTAAAATTTTTAAAATTCAAAGTTCAATTAATGATGGTATTTTCACAACGTGTTTAGGGTGGAAGGCCTTAACATGCAGAAAAGTATTTATGAAATATCATTCACTTTTAATTACTTCCAACCTGGAAGTAAATGATATAGCATACTCCTATTTTCTCATCTACACTACCTTGAGTCCATTGCAGTTTCCATTTTGTTTTAGATTTTGTAGAGATTTTGTGAAAAATTTGTTGTTAATAGCAATGGGAGGATACCTTCAGAGGCATGAGCCAATAGACCATGGAGTTCTACTTGGAGAACCAGCCAGCGGTGAGACATTTCAAAGAAGAGGATGGCTGGATTACTATCTCAACCTTGATGGATTTAATGAATAAATTACTCTACAATTTCTAAACACTTTGGATAATGGGTTTGCAGTGGTAAAGGGGTTATGAATTAAGTTCACAAAGGATGTTGTGGCAGAGGTAATGAGAATGCCGCAGGAAGGAGAAAAATGGTCCAAAGATATTGATTTACGCTCAGCTAGGGCACAGTTCACCTTGCATGGTGATCCATAGCTAGACATTGACAAGAAGCAGGGTACCTTAAAGGTATCATTGCCCATGGAGTACATGTAGCCGACTACGCTCATCATATCATACTTCACCTATGAAGGCAATTACATATATCTCCACGGGCTACATTCAAGATCTTGAGCATCCTCCGCCATGATGATAGACCGGTAAATCTACCTAGCTTTTTATTTAACATTGTGAAAAAGAAAGCTTCCCTAGTTCAATCAGGAGAAGTTTAATCTGTTCCCATCATTGTTTGATAAAATTACTTATAGAAATGGAGTTAAATAATAAATTGATTGGGACTTGGGATGAATTTTTAGCAATACATGAAGTGGTGCCTAGAGTGTTTGGTCCTAGAGGTCATGGTATAGGAAGAAGGGTTAACACAAAAATGAGGGTTTGCAAGGTAGTTCAACGAACATAGTCCATTCTTGAAGCCTCTTCCTCTAAACCTAACCCATCTAGAAAAAGAGCTTGCAATAGTAGTAATCCTATTCCTAATAGAAAGAAAGGAAAAAGCAAGGAGAGCAATGATACCCACCTTCCATGACAACTAGGTCTGCTTTAGAAAAAGACTAGGGTATTACCCTAGGATAAGAAGAATTAATTCCAAAATAGCAGCCACATGGTGATAGCACAGCTGATGAAGCCTTACCCTCTTTTGAGGAAGTGACGCCAGAAGAACCTCCTGTAGAAACTATCGAGGAGGTGTCTTCTAATAGGAGGAAATGCAAAGATCCTCTTTGTTCTTCCCAAACCCCTGCTAGGAAGAGTGCAAAACTTTCTACCAATGTTAGTAGAGATGACAAGTCTCTTGTTCAATTTGTGGATATAGATTCATCTAAGTTTGTAGAGAAGTCCTCTTCTGGGGCAAAGGTTTATAAAAGTATAGATAGTGACACTATTTCCCACCATACATATTTTAAAATAATAGCTGATCCTCATATTGATTACATCCTCATAGATAGTGATAGGAATTTTGAGGAGGTAGAGGAATTTTCTGATGGCTTTGTTGGGGAAGATAATGTTGATAATTCAGACAACCTACCTGATGATGAATTCCCCACAATTAATGAAGATATTTTTGAAACGGTGTTAGAACAAGTAAGAAAGGATGTGTTAGATGCACTAGCTAGATCAGTTGAATCCTTTCAAAAGGATAAGGCAATAAAAACTCTTGTAGCATGGAAAGGGGAAACTTCCACCCAAAGTGAGGCACTAAAAACCCCTCATCCTGTAGTAGGATGGATTTATATCCTTAACCAAGGACCCATGCCACCTCCAGACTTATCTAGACCATTATCAGCAGGGTTGAGCTTGTGCCATAATTTTGTATGGGAAAGGGAAAAATGGAATTTAGAATAGAAAAAGCTGAAAAGAACCATTGATGATAAAGCTCATTAATTAGATCAAAAAATAGATTAGATTGAAATATTGGAAAGACAGGTTAAGCAGATTACTGAGTTGATTCTTGAAGCAATGGAATGCATGTCACCATCTCCAGTCTATGCACTATTCCTCAAGGAACAATTTGTAAATTTTAAATTAACCAAGATTGTAGAGGGACTGGATCCTTCTGTCTCAAAAACTCATGAATTATATGATGCATTTTAGTCAGCTCCCATGGCTATAAAAAAATTGTTATGTGAATTGTATTTACATAATCTTATTGTACCCGATGATAGGGATTGGAATTCACTAATGTATGTGGGAGATGTTCAGTTAAGAGTAGTGATGTCTTGGATGCAGAATGAGATAAGTAGGGAATATCAAGCCTTGCCATACAGAAATAGTGAAATCAATACACCTTTGTTGATGTGGCCTGATGTTCAGCATTCCAGATGAACTTTTCTTGACTGGATCTCAGTCACTATGAACCCAAGTGGAGCCAGTAAGGTCTATCCAGTCAGGGAACAAGCATATACAGACTGGGAACTGCATTCGTCACATAATATTAAGGCTGCAATCTATGCTTCCAAGCATAGATGGGTAATGATGTCACATGATTTGAAGGTTCATGAACCTCATTCTCTGTAGAACTTAACTCTTTCTACTCGTTGAGTTCCATGGTATATAATTTTGGGCAGAACACTACACAATTACTGGATTCCATTAAGGTTCCAACCGCCTATTCTCTTGTAGCCTCTATTAGCAATAAATGAAAGTGCAGAAGAACGTGACATGGCTAAAGAAGAACAGAGGTGGGAAAGACTTCAGGAAAATTATGGGTATTTAAACCATATTGTTGATGAGTTAGGACAAAAGACTACCAATGACCTAAGGCTCTGAGCCAGGATATGCAACTTCATGATTCCTGGCGACCAGTAATAGGATAGTTGGGGGGAATGATGGGCATCCTTAAAGGCCATCTTTTCAAATGCTTTTTATTTTATTTCCAGCAGTTTACTTCTAGAACAGATACTTAAACTTATGGTTTTATATGTATATTTTGTATATGTAAGGAAATAAGTAGTAAAATGGATGAAAAGGGAACATAGTATGTTTTCTTTGAACTGATGGATAAAATGATAAGATGCAATAGTTATATGCTAATGAATGATTCTATTTCCTCTGCTATGTTTGTGGGTAGTTTCCTTCCTATAGCCATGTGCCTTGCAAGAGTATTAATTATAATCTAACACTTCTTTCCTGATATTAATGATGAAAATATGTATGTCTTGGAGGTTGTGTGTGCATTGATTATGTTGCAGGGATCAGTCATGGTGAATTAAAGATCAGCATCATGATGCTTAAGAAGTCAAAAGACAATCGTTGCTGCAAAGATGCCATCATGTCAAAAAGGTCAAGCAAGCGGTTGAAGTAAGTTAAGGCGTCGCTACAAGATCTTCATGGGAAGACCAAGTCAATTCAGTTTCTTGTTAAAGATAGCACATGGATCTAGACATACCACATACTATATTCTATGAAGACTAATTCTCTATGGCTTATATTTCTGTTATGAAGCATTATGAATCTGTAACAATCCTCATTAATGGAGTGATCTTAGATTTAGGGAGTAGTAGATTTCCTTAAAATAAGATGACTATTGTAACTCTTTTGAGTCAGTCGAGTTAGTAGTTATTTTCAGAATAGAAATTGATACAATTGTTATACTCTTTATTTTATCCATTGTATTTTCCATAGATGAATAGAATGCACAAGTTGAGTTCAATTATAATATCTTGATTGTGTTTCTATTCACTCATCCAATGGGGCCCACTTGGTGAGTGAATTTCCTTATTAGAGTAGAATTCATTTCCATGTTTTAGAGAAGTAAATATAACTCGATTGTTCCTATAGCCGCTAGTAACAGAACTAGTAGACTGTTCCTGCAGCATAGGCGGGTAGAGAAGTTCCTATCTGTAATTACTATTTTCCTAGAGTAAGAGCATTTATTTGAGTTAGCATAGATTTCCTGAAGCTTAATGCATTTCAAATTCATAGGTTTAGGCCATGAGAATCAATTGAGTTTGAAGAATATACTTTGAAATGCAATTTCAAGTTTACGTCCATGGTCGATAATTAAATGAGACTGAATGATCCAATTAGCAACCATTTAGGGTGTCCAATCCTGAAATAAGTAGTCTAATGCTATGGGTTTCTAAGACAATTGTTTATCCAAGCAATGTCATCAATATATTTTCTATGAAATACTCATTTGTAATAGTGTCTCCTTGGTTCTTGACTTCAATAACTGTATTCTCTATTCTCTAAAAGAAACTCTTAATGTCTTCACCATCTTCCATTCTCAAATTCCCATAGTGATGTTTTTTTGTTAGCTTCTTAGATAACTTAACGTTATCATTTCCTTCATCGATCTCTTTCATTTTTATCCAAACTTCATAAGTAGTATTTAAAGAAATAACTTTAGCCAATTAATTCTTTGGTAAAGCACTAGTGATGGCATACCTCAATTTTTCATTCTCCTCATATGCTATGATTTCATCTAGAGTCTTAAGACCATTCTCAGGAAATACATACTTTGTATCTACATTTTTCCAAGTATTGTAACTAACAGAAATCAAATATCCTTTCATCTGATCCTTCCATGTATTTTAGTATGATCCATTGAACATAGGAATATTTAGATTGTGCACCATCAGATCTACCTCAAGAAGTTAATCTATATACTGAGGAACCAAGCTCTGATACCATTGTTGAACAAGTTGAATAACTAAGATGGGGGTGAATTAGTAATTCCCACACACTTTATAAAACTTTTACTTTGTCGATACACTCATAAAACATCAACATCAACTTATGATATATCAGTTAACCACATTAAGAATTTATAACATATATGAAGATGAAAGCACATAAACACCAACACAAAGAACACAAATATTTTTATGGAAACATGAACTGGGAAAAAATACAAAGAAGCTAATTCTCATGAAATGAAACACTGGTTAAGGTGATTTTTAAAAAGGCTCACTATTGGTTATGCTCATTGCAGTTTGGCTCACTACCGGTCAAGCTAACTACACCTATAAATGAATATAGCTAACTACCAATAAAAATAGGCTCACTATAAGAATAAATTAAAATAGATTGCATCCACCAATAAGATCTCTATTTCTGGCACATTGCAATACATAAATGATATATCATTCTATTGTCAATTGTATTAACATGAATAATAATCAACACATAGATCTCCTATAAATAGATTCATAATCCCTTCACATACAAGAATCACACATGCCACACATTCTCCAAAGCCTTCAATACTAATGGATATGATGAACATGTTACATAGTAGATGTTGGGACCAAAACATGAAAGAATATGCTTTAAATAGGACTGAACCCAAATAAATGATCGACCATATGGTTCACAAAGAATAGGACCACCATCAAAAAGGATAAAGATAAATATATAAGGTACATATTTTGGTTAACTCCTCAATGGATACACCAAGGATATCGGTACACATTTATCAATCCAATAAAAACATGAATATGCATAGGATATTTTGACATCAATGACAACCATTAATGACAACACGATGAATAGCATCAAATTCACATTCTAACACATCATAGATCCCACTTCATTGGGATTCTCTAAAAGATATAAACCACCCAATTTATTTCCTTTTTCAATCACTAAGGACCCTTTTGTCACCTTTCATTTACTGGATTCAATCATGACATTTCATCCTTGAGAGATCGATTGCCCAGCTAAAATTGACTTATTTTTTAGTTTACTAACATACCAAACATCTCATAGTAACTAACTATTTCCATTTTTTTATCTTCAAATGAAAATCTCCTTTTTCCAATAATATTAAGACATTTATCATTTGCAAGAATGACCTTAGCAAAATTGTCACTTTGAATTTTTTTGAAAAACTCCCAATGTGAAGTAGTATGAAATGATGTTCCTGTTAGGCCCAAAAGGAGGCAAGCACAACTAAGGGGGTGAGAAACAACTATACACACCTAAATATAATTAATTTTACTTTAGCCACCTAAATCAGAAAGATAAACAGTAAATGCAAGATCCACAGCATGGAACTCATAACACAAAGATTTTTTCTTGAGGAAACCAAGTTAATGGAAAACCTTGGTGGGAATCAAACCCACAAGATTTATGTACTCTACTAAAAGTATTTCCTAGTTAAGAGAAAAATAGAGAACAAATGATGCACAAGAAACCCTAGTCTTATAGCTTAATAAGCAGGCACATTACCTAGAGCTCACTTCTTACAATAGAATCACAAATTTTTCCCTCAGTTGGGTTCACCGATCTATCTTCGCTTATAAAAGAGTGGGCATACAGTCCATTACAATCGAACTAAAAAACAACATCTTCAATTCCAATATAGTTCCAATGAAGTACAAACTCTACCTTAAATGTAGAACAACTCACACACCTCTTTCTTCTTCTTCCTCTTATATACACTCCTTTACAACTAAAAAATGATCTCTCATATATACTGATTACAAAGAATAAACAACCACTAGGTCAGCTAAGACGTATTATAATAAAAGATATAGATATTAAGATCAATTCTCCAAGAAATCTAGCTTAATTTAGATAAGACTTAAATAGGACCCAAATATTCAACCACGAACATGTTGGTTGTATTTCATCTTTTTACTGTGCTCCTTGCCATCCTCTCTGAAAATTTTTAGGTTTTCATGCCTATACCTTGCCAAATTGTCAAACTCCTGATAAACCCTGAAAAAACCCTAAGGCCAGGTATTAAACAATGCATTTTAAACCCTTAGCCATGTATTTCTATTTCTTCATTACCTTTTTCAGTCACTAAAGGCATGTGCTATATAACAAGTTAAGTCAGGTCGCTTGATCGCGTGAATCAGAATGAATATGCCAAAACATCTCCCGACTTTGATTTTGCCTTGTGTCGTGAAGTCTCGTGAAAAAATAGAATATTCTCTAAGTGTATCGAGACTTAGCGATTTTCCTTCAGTCGGGTTGTCGCTTCATCTTCGTGTTATGAAGCTTTAAGAATGAATGGGACCCACCCTCAGTCGGGTGATCGCATGAGGAAAAGGCAAGTCAACAAAATGTCTTCCAACCTTGCGCCTTTCTTCATGTCGCGTGATCGTTGGATCAGGACAGTCAAATAGTTAAGGCTAGCCTTTAGTCGCGTGGTCTCATGATTAAAAGACGGTTAAGAGATAACAGTCACGACCATGCGACTAAAACTTTCAGGTTATCTGATTTCCCTCAGTCGGGATGTCGCCAGAACATAAGTAATGAGTCAGACTTCTAGAATGCATAAAGTGGACGAAGTACTAGATGACATCTGTCAGAGTGCTATTGGTTGTCGTGTGATCGCTTGATGAAGAAAAAGGATCAAGCGGTAAGGAGACTTAAGTCATTATACCCTCAGTCGTGAAGTCTCATGATATTTTAAGGGTATGTGAAATTGTAAAGCGATTAAAAGATAGCCGTTCGATGAACAGATGAAAGGATCTGACGGTGGTCGCGTTGTCTCATGATAAAAGTGCCCCAGGTAAAAGGTACCCCTGACTAAGCGATTAAGGTATGTCGCGAGGTCGCTAAAAATAGAAAAGG
>MU225900.1:7319242-7340113 GCA_018584345.1 Thuja plicata | reverse complement strand
TTAGGTTGTCCCTCCTATCAAGAAAAGGAAGAAGGATTGATATCCTTGTCTCACTGGTTTTCTGTCATATTTAAGATTATGATTTGTATGGTTAAATCCTGTATATGATTATGCTTGATCATCTACATGGAATTTTATGAGCTTGTTCATTAGAGATACCTGACAAATCAGTGTCCACATTAACAAATACTGTTTTTACAACCATCATTAAAGGTAAAACCTGCCTGAGTAGTTGTGGAACTCAAAAATGAAGAAGGACCTTATTCTAGTCCTTAGCAATTAGGCTTTTCTTGCCTCTGAACTATGAATCAGGATTAAGAGGTAACAAGATTCAAATAGACATTTTAAGCAGTACAGTTCATGCAAGAAAAATCCCTAACAGAACATACTTGTGTGTCACCAAAGTAGCATCAATAATCTCAACACATTACTTCATCAAGTCAGTTAGGACCTAAATGAAGGAACACTAACATGCTACCGAAACATCAAATTTGATCACCTCTGACAATGTAGTCTAGTAGCATGATCATCACATGATCCAAAAACACCAACAAGAAACATGAATACCATTCATAACATTCATATCAACTCTTAATTTTTGATCAACAAGAACACTAAAATACCAAACTCTGTCATAACAAAAGATATCTTTTCATGCTCTAAATCATGAAAAATGCCAACTATGAAAAAAATTATAAGGCACCATGTAACCACCAACCTTACAACCTATGAAACATCAAATCAAAGTCATATTGATCCAAATACTCATCCATTGTACATAGGAACACTGTAACAACAACAACCAGTAACTTGATCATACCTCACTCAAACTATCATCCAAACTTTTGTGAACCTTTATAGATCATGTAAAAATACCTCTAAACAAAACCTTATGATCAAAACTCTAGATCTTCAACGTGTCACCTGAACAACTGAAATCATATTTGCTAAACATATTGAACACATTGTCTAAAACAACAAATAGTATGTTGACATCAATGGTAAAACATTAATGTCACCACACCCAAACAATGAATTCTAACATTCTCAACAATCTCTCCCTTTGGCATTTATGGCAATATGAAAACTGAAAAAATGGTCAATGCACATAGTCATTAGTACATCCACCTAATGACTCTGAGTATCCAACTTCAACATAATCTCTCTAAAGCATAATCACCTTTGTTTTTCCTCTATTTTTCACACAATCTCTCCCACTTTGACATCAATGGAAAAGGGCCAAAGACAAAAAAAATAAATGAAATCACCTTAAAAGGAAAAATATAAAAATCCCAATACCAAACCAAAATAACCATAAGAGTGCTCCCCCTAAGGAGTAGTCCCCAAACTCATCAATCCAGTGAATGATAATTTGATAGATTTTCTAGACTAATTATATCATCAACATCAATTTATCTAGTCAGGAGGGGTTATCACCCAAAGCTTCTCCCTGAGATACATAAATGTATCCTTCGGAAAAGGTTTTGTAAAGATATTAGCAATCTGTTCCTTAATAGACATAAATTCTAGTTTCACTTCCTGTTCACTGACTTTATCCCTCAAAACATGATACTTAATAGAAATATGGTTTGTTTTTTACTGTAACAAAGGATTATTTGAGATTATTATCACACTGGAGTTATCACAGTAAATAACAATAGCTTTATCAATTCTTATCCTTATATCCTTCAACATTTTCCTCATCCAAACAACTTGATTACATGTTATTATAGCAGCAACATACTCAACCTTAGCAGTAGATTGAGAAATACAATCATGCTTCTTACTAATCCAATAATCTAGTCTTTTACCCAAAAAGAATGCACCTCCACTAGTACTTTTCCTATCATCCACATTACCTTCCCAATCAGCATCGGTGTAATCATAAGAGTAAAGTCATCATCTTTTTCATACTATAATTCCTAGTCAACTTTAACCTTCAAGTATATAAAACTTCTTTGGACAACAAATACATGTTATTCCTTTAGTTCAACTTGAAATCTTGCAGCAATTCCAACAACATTTGATATGTATGGTCTAGAATGAGTTAGATATTGTAATCCTCTAATCATAAATCTATATAATGTTTGATTAGCACAAGAGGAATCATCATATTTAATTAACTTACAACCAGTAACCATAGGATTTCCTACCAGTTTTGAATCTTCCATACCAAATTATGTCAACAATTTTCTTACATACTTGGACTATGTGATAAAAATTCCTTTATCCAACTGTGTAATTTGTAAGACAAGAAATAATTTCATCTCTCCTATCATAGACATCTCAAATTATTTTTTTTGTTTTCATCAGAAAAACCTCAACTCAACTCATCATTACCACCAGATATAATATCATCAAAAAATACTTCAACAATCAAGATATTGTCATTAATTATTCTGAAATATAAGTTACTATTTGTATTACCCTTACTGAAACCAATCTTTGTCAAATAGTTGTCCAATCTGGTATACTAGGATCTAGGAGCTTGCTTTAATCCATACAAAGCTTTCTAAAATTTACAAACCATGTCTCCTTCCTTGGTTAGAGTAAAATCATTAGGTTTCTCAATATAAGCATCTTCCTCTAGTTCACCATTTAAGAATACAAGCTTGACATCCATTTGATAGACTTTAAAATTTCTATAAGCTGCATATGCAAGAGCTAATATACCAGCTTCAAGTCTAGCTACAGGAGAAAAGCTCTTCATAAATTCAATACCTTACATTTTTTAATATCCTTTGCATACCAGTCTTTCTTTTTTCCAAACCACTTTACCATATGTTGGCTCTTTTTATTGCAGAATCAAATAGATCGGTAAATGACCAAATCTATGACTCCCAACTCTTGATTCTATCAAGTTAAAGATTAATTAATGAGGATAAAAAAGCCTCCTTCACTTTGAGATCCACAGACTCAGGCGAGTGTACCTCTTTTGATTTACTACTTCACAACAAATCTTACCGTGGATTTGTGTCTCAAATATTGATATTCAATTTTTACACATGAAAATTTGAAAAAGTAAATATTGGTTTAGTTTTAAAGATTTACAAGTAACCCTAACCCAAACCAGTGTCAAATCCTAGGGTACAGAGTCACCCTATGCATGGACCCCACCAAAATATGTTTGCCTCTAAAGTCATCAGTCTCTCCAACTAGTTGAGAGCAGTCACCAACAAGCCTCTTGGCTCTTTTCTTCACATTACTTTGTGAGTGCTTTTGCATTTAAACTCCTGAATTTTCATTTTCCCATCAATGTGGGATAATTTTTTTGATAGTTTTTAAAGTCTAAACCTGCCCAGCATATCAAAACTTAGTTTCTCTTGCAGTCAATATTATACCCAAGTGTGTCGTACTCCCACATAGCCTTTTGGCTCTTACTTCATGTTTTTGTGTAAGCGTTGTGGCATATAAACAATTTAAAAGCCCATCCACTTACACATGTTAGATACATGTTTTAAACCTCTTTTCATAAAAATGGCTCATGCATATTTTATGCATCCATGTTTTTTTTTCCAACCTGGTACGTGCAGGGAGGATATTGCAAAGGTTGTGACACTTGGTATTGCACACCTAGAAATGCATTTTCTTGGAAGTATCTAAAATGTGCATCGTTATTTTCATGCACAGCCTCCTTCCAATTTATCCATGCGCAGACTGTCACTTGAACTTAAGCTATCTACCCTTCTATCAGGGGGAAGTTCACCTTCATCTGTGGTATCCTTCTCACTAAAGGTGAAATGACTCACCTTGATATCATTAACTAATTGATTACCAGTGCTATAGGATTCCACAAAAGATTCAACACTGCCCCGTGCACGTTCATCTTCATCTATTTTCCATCACTTTCCTCATAGTCTCTAATTAACCTATTTAATAAATTACCATGGCCATTTTCATCATGTGGATCTCTACAAGAATAAACTGATATAGGATCTAGTGCAACCTTTTGTCGTTATCTCAAGGCTTGTTGAACTAATGTCTTCAAGAAATTCATTACTTGTACATTATACATCAAAGCTATTAAGGGGTCAACCATCAGTGTCATGTTGGGTGCAAAGACAATTGCAATGTTCCATGAATTCATTTTGTTGTACTGCTCTTCTTGCACAACATCTACCATTAGATTGATAGCCCAGTTATTAGACCTACTTGAGTTGGAGGTAGAAGATTCACAAGTTCAAGGAATTTCTCCTCAGTGTTGCATTATATCACTTTCTTAGGAGTAAGAGAGTCCAACACTCCCCTTGGAAACTCCTTGAACCATGCTTTAATTAAAATTTCCAAGAAATGAAGATCAATATCATGTGGCACAATCCCTTTTGAATCATAGGAGCATTGCATTGACTCTACAAAAAGTCCAAAGACACTTGCACTTAAAACCATAGCACTAGCACTAAACTTAAAAAATAAATGCAAATTCTCTGAGATCCTAGTTCGAGCATTGACCCTCTTGAAAACTATTTTCATCTTCAACAAACCAAACCTGATCTATTGTGCAATTTGGACCAAAAAACATTGAATTGGTGGTCACAACAATCAATCTTTTGTGCCTCTACAAATTGATCCGACAAATAGCAACTGGCCTCTAGAACAAGCTTTAAAAAATGATTCAACGACCCCTTGAAACTATGAGAACTGGAAAACCTACTCCTCTCCAAAATCAATGTATGGTCACCCACTAGATTGGTTTGAAAAACTTAGGGCTGCAAGATAATAATATTCAAAATGAGCCATGTCATTTAATCTGCAACCGGAGATGTGAAAACATAGCAAACTGACTTTGGATTCTCTTCTGCAAAAATACCAAACCATGTCCTAGGATCCAACTATTTATCATGGCATTAAACCTACATACCAGGAGTACAGATCCACAATTGGAATCTCATACTAACCATTTGATACAAATTTGGAATCTTCTCAAAATGAACGTTCAACAAATTTGATTCTACCAACACTGGAAATCTGCATAAATTGCTTTTAATTATGATATTATAAACCTATTAAATGAGACCCTTATGGTCTGAAACACTAAAAATTGATTCATTTTCACATAAGGAATATGAGGCTTCAACTAGATTTATCAAATGATCAACTGGTCAACCAGAATTAATCTTCAAATTCATCCCTTCAATAACTTTCTAACTCAAACATAGTGAAATTTGATAAATCTGATTTGGAATCAGCTGAGAAAAATGACCAAATGGATTGACCAAGGTATGAAATCTTGATGAAGATACACTTCCATGATTACAACACAGGGGAAAACTCAATTCGTTATGAAATCCAAGTAGGTGCAAACTGGGACCCCAAAGTAGGGTACTTTGTAATTCTGCAAATTACACTTAGAAAATAAGAATAAATTACAAATGGAAAGGCTATGGAAAACATAACATATAAAATCACAGGGGTCTATAGATGGAATTGTTCACTCATTTTCATGCCTACAATGTATAGAATTAATTGTTACATAAGGTAATTCAATTGGGCCTAAAATGCAGACCTCCAAAGTAGGTCACTTAGTAAAAATGGAAATAGGCTAAGTGCAAATCTAGGTAAACACCTCTAAACAGTTGTCTCCAAAACATACCCAGTCTAACTTTTGAAAAATGCAACCCTCTATAAATTCTCTTTGATAGGTTGTGCACATGATTCCCAAGTTATTTCTCATAAAAATCTTGGGGTCTCTTTTTACTTGCACTCACAGTTGACCTTCTCCACAAGTTTTTAGGGGCACTGGCTTTTTCCTTTGAGAAAATTTTCAACTTAGTCACTCTAAAATTTATCCAAATTTTAGAGTTCCAATAGTGGCTCTTATTGGTGACTTTTTCCCCTATTGGTATGGAGAAAACTTACAATATCAAGGTAGAGAAGACCATTCACAAAGAAATCAAACTTCTCTTCATCTAAAAAACTGGGGTCCTTATTGAAAACCAAACACCACACAACTGAAAGAAAAGCAACTATAAAAACATACATATTATTCACAAATAGCCTCAAGCCCTCTAACAACCAAAATTATCACTTACCTCTATCAAATATTTGATTCTCATCTCCATGGATCAAAGGTAAACTGAAATCATTACTACCATCTACCTAATCAAACAAACTGTTATTTCTCCTCAGTTTCTCACTCAAAAAAATGATCAACACATTCATTGTCATTAGGTACTTGGAAATAAAAAAAGTACTAAACATGATGATCATCATGTAACATAAGGTTGTCACATTTTTTAACATTTATAACCAACTGAAAAGAAAAACATTCCAACTCAGTCACATAGCTGGAAACATGTTGACTTACTTCAACACATGCTTGGACATCAAAGGAAAAAATTTCATATTCCACCCTATGTGTATTACACAAGCACTCAAGTGAATCATTATGGAATACAACCTCTAACTTTAGATTTAATTCATCCTAAGAAACATCATCATGCTGAACTGGAAAAAGAAAAGACTCATTTTATGTCTAATAGATGATATACCCCTGCTGATTTATTTGAACATCTAGTAAACACAATGCATCAACACTCTTTACATCCCATTCTTTGAAAAATTAACATACATCTAGCTCAAGAAAACAATTTTATGTGAAATTTGAAACCTCTTTTAGCTTCACATGAAATATTTCAAAATGTGGCTCCAACAAGTTAGCAAGCAGTCCATTACACATGTCTTCATATTGGCACATGTCTCCTTGATATAAAACATTGTTATAGGAAACATTATCAGAACTACTAGTTTCCTCTTGACAAAATATTGATTTCATACCGTTAACAATATCACAACTATTAATGTTCACATCAAATAAGCTGAGATCCATTTCTACTTCATAGGCAAAATCAGACTTAATCTTCGTATCATAGGAGATACTTTTTTGAAAACTTTCATATGTTCATTCATACAAATCTGACAATGACCCATCATTAGCAATTTCATATTCATTTTCATGGTCTATAGGATGCATAATTTAAGATTCATGACTGAGACCATCCTCTACATTATTAATATTATTTATGGACCATTATGAATAGAATCACTATCCATTTGATAATTTGGCATAATGTTGTTTGTGCCTGGAAAATCACACATTGAAAAACTATGTTGTTTAAAATCATTCTGAGCTACCACAGTCTCATATTCTAGCTCATAGAAACCTTCATGCCTCTTATGATTAACAACTTCACATGATAAATGACAGGATGAAAATATACAAATTGAAAAATTAATATTATCATCATTGTTGTACTGTTATTCAAACTGAAAAACATGTGTATCTTTATTAGCACACCTGGGCCTTTTACTTGAATTATAATCATCACAAAATTTCCCTTGATTTTTTCTTGGTGTAAACCCCTTGTATGAGCATTCCTTTTTCAGCATCTCTATGTGTAGACACCTAAATTTGGTTAGGTGTATTTCAATCGATCAGAAGGCAATTTTATCAAATCGAATGGACTGATTCAATCAAAAGGGACCAAATTACATCAAATCAAAGGATAAATTAATAAATATATTGATTAATTAAATATAAGCCTAAAAGGGATAAATAATTGATTTAATCAATTAATTATATAGTTTTAAATCAAAAATCAAAATCAACCTATTCCCTACATGGCTAATTTAATTAATTAATTAAATTAATTAAATCCTTATTTCTTTCAACAAAGGGGATAATAATTTGAACAACCAATGAGAATCAAGGATTGAAAGCACATGGATCACTTGAAACTTTGCAATCTTGATCACTCATTTTAATCTTTTGAATCTTCACCACTCAATTTGTCTCTTTGTCCCAACCTTTGAGACCGCCATTTAAATGATCTCCTCATTTGAAACCATTTTAAAGCCTTCAACTCAGCCATGCTTTGATCATGATAAAATTAACTCTACCCCCTACCCTTGGGAAATCCTATAAATACCAAGCATTTTTAGAGTATTTCAAATTCTATACATTCATGAGCAATTGCATCCTTAATATAGAGAAATTCATTGAGATCATAAGCATTTGAGAGCATAATTGAACATAATTTGAGCAATTGAGAGCATAATTGAATGAATTGCATTTGCAATTTGAGAGTTGTGAGCTAGATTAGGCATCATCTTACACAAATTCTCATTCTAGGACAATCACTTTTGGAGATTAAGGATGAGAGCTCTAATAGTATGCTTAGATAGAGATCCATGGAATGTTAAATGCTAATATTTGTCAATTCTTAGATTAATTCACATTATTGTTGCCATATAATTGATAGATTTCACCTTAATTTCATGAAGGTATAGTTTCTATATACACAACTGGCACCCATTGTAGGGCTTTAGGCCTCTAATGTCTATTTTTCTTCCATTTTAACATGTTTTTGTGTGTTTCTTATCTCTTTTTTAGGTTTCAGGTGAAGTCTCACGTACAAGATAAATACTCACGCCTACAAACATAAAATCCACACGTACAACTCATTCATTTTGCATGAACAACAGAAAAGGATCGCCTGTGAGATTAATAGTCACAACTATGATCAGAGAAACCATGCCTACAATATTTCTTCTCTCGCATGCAATATGTCTTACATCGCATTTTCTATATCTTTTTTGCACATTTGAATTTTATCTTACGCTTAATAGTGCTGAAAGTTGTGCTTAACAACCTAGAAACTAACACTTACACTACTTTAAAGTTATGCTTAGATGACATCAAAGTTGCATGTGTAAGCTGTTAAATCATGCGTACAGTGATATGTGTTTTTAAACTTGTAGAATATTAAATTCTGATTTTTGATAGTCTATATTTTTTTTCTGCTGATGAACAGACATCCCAAAGTCCAAAAACCAAAGAAACCCATCTGGAAGGAAAACAAGGAGGTAAGAATTTCCAATAAACATGCAAAACAACTTCATAATCTAGCTATTTTGGACAATTTGGAAAAATAAGAGGCATTGTATAATCATTTTGTCAAAATTGTTCAAGCATACAAGATTAAATTTCCCTCATTGAATTAGAAATCAATTTGATTAAGATCTTGAATTATTTTTGCAAAATTTAGGGAAAGGTCTTTAAAGTTGTTGTTATTTCAATTCTTTTTGGTTTCCCTTCACTTTGTTGGTTTTGTTGACTAACTTGTTAGAGAATGATAGGGAATGATTGCCACTAGGTGAGTAAAATCAAAAAGCAAGAAAACCTCAAAAATGTGTCTAGCCTTTGCTAGCTACAAGGACAAGGTATTTTTCTAAACAAGCTTGCATTTGCTTAACTTTTGGTATTTAAAAGTTCAAAATCTAGCTTAATAGGGAAAGCCTATTATTGTTCATCCAAGGAAACATTAGGAATATGCTCTCAAATTTTGTAAGTTGATCAAAAAGTGAAAAGTGTTGGAATTGGGTGATAGAAAGAAAGGTGGTAATTGAACCAAACACTTCATTTTCTAAAAACCTCCTTGTTAAGAGGTTCAAAATTTACAACTTTGTGTTTGAAGTGTTTGGAATTGGAAAGATTAGTAGGGATATTCTCTTCACTCTTTCAGTGAATCTAACTCCCCAACCTTCTTAATTCAATTCATTATTGCTTTATATGAACATGCTAGAACTGTAGAGGGTCTGCCTCTCGAGAATAGCCTTACAAGGATGGTGAGAGGGAATGACCCAAGTGGGAGAAAATCAATTTAGTTGTGATATACATCCAACCCACTATAATATAAATGCATTCATCCTCAAAAGGATCAAATGAAAAATAGGTGCTAAGAATCTTCACCTCCTCTAGTAGTCCTTCGGTATTGTGCAAAATCATGTTTTTATGCATGTGGGAGGCCCTTGCAAAAGGGTATAAGAAACTTTTCACTTGTTTGAATGGATTTAAATCTACAAACCCTGTTAAATTAGCAAGACTACATTTTTAGATCCATGTTTAAAAGCCAAAATTGACCTTACGTAGCTTTCTTGGAAGAGATTCTTATTTTGGCCCATTACAACATCCGAGAACATACACTTTGTGTTGTTTTAGGAATAGAAATAATTCTTTGTTGTGTGTGTGTGTGTTGTGGTTGTTTCTCAATTTTCAAACAAGAACATCCTGGAATCTGATCATAAGAACCTTAAATTTTTTAAAATCATCAAAAATAATGATAGATTAATTTTACCTGGTCAAGTTGTGCATACCAACATTTTATTCATGCATATCAGCGGTTGTGTTGCACGTAAACAAACTCAAGTTGCGTGTACCCAGGTCTAAGTTGCATGTAGACACTCCCAAAGTTGCGTGTATAGCTATGAAGTTGCGTATGTTAACAACCAAATGTCATGTACAGTATCCTGAAGTTTCTCTTAAGTTCTTTCCAGTAAGTGTGTACACATCAGTGAAGTGTCGCGTACCAACTTTATAATCACACATACACACTAAGACACAAAAACAAGGGGCATTTCCCAAGGGTTTGGAAGAATTTTGAAAATGCATTTGGACACCCTATTTGGATTACTTTGTGTCCAATCTATCAGATAGATTAAATTCTTTCAAATATCTATGATGATGAATCTATTTGAAACACGAATACATCATATGGAAAGCAAAGATCAAATTTTTCATAAGTATCAAGATGAAGAAGTAACCAAAGAAGAAGTTGAGGAGGCATCCTAAGATCCCATGTTCCTTGAAGTCATGGAAATTTTTTTGAAGAGGGATAAAGAACCATATATCTTACACTTAGATCGATTAGGAGTTAAGGTTCTACATAATTATGACACATCAACCTTAAAGAAGGGTGAGGAAAAAGAAAAGGATACATCATATAACAAGCCATGATTAAGATCAATCTTTCCTTTTCTCTATAAACATGAGCCATCTATATATGCATATTCTTCAAAAAAATAAGCATTTAAGCACAACAAACCCATCGTTGATTAAGAAAAACTTCATGATTATCCAATCTTTGGTCAAGAGAATGAAGAGAAAGATACTACTTTCAAGCAAGATCTAATGTACGAGCTCCTATCTAGCAATGGTTCTCCTTTAACTTCTTCTTCTTCCACCATTCATTCATCTCTTAAAGCATAAAATCTAGCCAAAATACCTTCATTGGACAAAGAACTTAATGCTTTTCATGCTAATTTGTATATCCTTAAGGGATACCTCTAAAAGAAACCCAAGCTAACTTACATCTTTTTGCAAATAATTTTCATGCCTCAAGGGTCATGGACCCCAAACCTTCGTATGCTTAAATGCCTATTATACCCATTCAAAATTATCCTACATCATTCCTTCCAGAATCCCCCATGCATACCCAAGTTCATATCTTGTCCTTAGAAGTGGATCCATGTCAAGAGGATAATCCAAAGTGTGAAGAAATTAATATCAATAAAGATCAAGATCAAGATGCTATACAATCTCCTCCCATATTTTTTGAAGGTCCCATATCCATATAATCTGATGATGATCCCCTTGCATCCTTTCATTTCTTCCAAGTTGATATCCTTCTAGGTCAAGAACAAAGTATCCTTCCAAGTTCTATATCTTGTCCACTTCCCAAGCAAGATCAAGATATCCCTTCCATAATTTCCAATGAACGTATTGAAAATAAAGAGAAAAATACCATCTCTACACCATCCAAAGATCCTTGTCAAGATCAAAGTATACCATTAACTTGTTATCATATTCCTCCATATTCACCTCAAGAAACCATCATCCCTCCAAGTTCCTTGCATGATAATAAATCCCTTCAAGCTTCAGTTGATCCTATCAAAGTTGTTCCTATGAAATTTCTTCATGACCCTATTGGCATAAATATAAATCTCAAAGATGAGAACCTCAGAAATGCAGCTCATTCCAAAGATGTTAAAATCCCTTTCACACCTTATATCCCTCCATTCAAATACAACCATACACCTTCACCATCCTCCAAATCCATTTTAGGTTCTTATGTCCCAAAGCTATATTCTTCATCCCTTCCATCCATATCGGGTCCCTATATTCCTCCATCAATCATGCCTACCATCCCTAGTTCTCCATTCACTTACCTACCATGTGTTATAATAACTGGGAGGGGGTGAATCAGTGACCTTAAAAATAATTCCAAAAGATCCAACCAAAAACTTATATCTCAAATATAATACCTTCATTTATCTTACAGTCCCAATATCATCAAGATGTATACCATAAATAATATTTAACAAATATAAATTTCTCAGTAAGATATATTGTTTATATTTTCTAGACTTTACCGAGTAGCAGCAAATAAACTTAGAGTTAACCGACCAATCCAATTTCAATACTGTGTAAAAAAAATATCAATGCAATGAAACATATACACATTTGACACATAGATTTTAACGTGGAAACCCAATATGGGAAAAATCACCTGGGACCGGTAACCCAAAATATTTTCACTCTTCTAAGGTGAGCTCGGTGAAGAGCCAACCCTGTTAAAGGTTACAATACCCACTGTTAAGTGCAACCTTGTTAGAGGATTTAAAACCAACAATTTTTATTTTGACCTAGCACTCACTATGTTGTCAACAAGAAAACCTTTTGATACTCTTGAGTATCTCAATACAATAAGGATTCTTAAATCCCACTTGGTTAAGAGATTTTTTGAATCAATGGCTAAACTAATATAGTAAATGATCTAGTCAAAATACAACTTTGATTTTTGCAAATATTAAGATCTATTATTATTACTATAATACCTCTCTAATCAATATATACTTCAGTTCCTTTGCTTTCTTTCTTTCTTTTCCTCGGTGAATTCTCTTTCCTTTGTTTCTCAGTGTCTACAAAATTCCTTGGCTCTGTTCTTCAACCTATATGATCAGATCTGCATGAAGAATTCAGTCTTCACACAAAATATATTCAACAATCCTCTCTTGATAATGAGTTCCTTATCTCTTTATATAGACATGATTAGCCTCTCAATCTCCTTGTTTTTTTCATATCTCTTCTTGATCTGTAAAACTCCTCATGCATTGCTTTATCTCATAAATCTCTCCTTTAGTTTTATTTTTTAAATCTCTCCTTGATAACTGTGAATAAAACATGCTTTAAATCTCCTTCTTTTCTTTAGCTTAACTAATCATTGAAAATAAAATAATCAATCAGTCAATCCCTAAATTGTAGCTTTGCCAGCTAAGCAATTTTGTCGTTCTTTAACTCTAGTTATGCTCGGTCAACAAATCCAGTTACTACGATGCTTAGTATACACTTGCTTAGTTACTACTGTACTTGGTATACACTCTGAACTACTCAGTGTTCACTGTCACTCGGTGTATACAGACGTTTCATGTTTTACCAAACATATAAACTTTGTCTCTTCAGATCTTCGAGGTTATGATAATATTTATATAAACAATAAAACCATATCAAGTTGACATCAATAACAACACAATATATTAACTAATTTAATGTCTTGCATTCACTTTTGCATCTCGGTGATCATCAAATTATCATCTTCAAACATTCAATCAATTATAGTTTATCAATCTCTCCCTTTGGCATTGATGGAAACATACTATGAAATATGTAGTATAAAATATGCCATAACATACCAAACTTATTTTTTTATAACCAATACAGATATCTAAATCTTGGTAAGCTCTTCTAGCTTAAATTTAATAAGTTTAATCACAAAAATAATGTTTACCATACAACTCTCCTTGTAGATTTGATTCTATTGTGTGCTCTTCCTTTCTTGTATAATCTCTTCTCCTTTTTTATGGATTGATATGCAGTGTTAACTTTCTCCAATTCTCTCCCTTTGATGGATGGTTATTTCATTGAATCTTTCTCTCCATTTCTTTGAATCTTTATCTCTCGTTGTTTTGTAGAATCTTCTTTCTCTGATGGATATTTCATTGAATATTTCTCTCACTTTGACAACAATGCCAAAAAAATATATTGCTCTGTAGTAGCCAAAAATACCTCTAGTGTGTGGTTCAGATAAGTACCTTTAGCGTATTGATATGTCAGTTCCTATCTCCGCTTGCATCAACATGATTAGTCTTTTGATAATGTGTAGGCTGATGTAGCCTCCTAGTCATCTTAGTGACCAGTAGACAAGGGCCGAACCCCTAGTCTATTCCTCAGGTACTCAAATGTATCTTTTGGCAATGGTTTTGTGAATATGTCTACTAGTTGTTCTTTGGATTGTACATATTCCAGTATTACATGTTTCTCTTGTACTTTTTTCCTCAAGTAATGATACTTAATATCTATGTGCTTTGTCTTAGCATGCATGACATGGTTCTTTGAAATGTTTATAACACTTGGATTATCACAATAGATAATTACTGGGTCAACAATTTCCTCATTCATACCTTTCATCAATTGCTTGATCCATGCAATATTAGATAAATTTGCAGCAGTAGCTACATATTCTACTTCTCTATTTAATTGAGATATGCATCCTTGCTTTTTACTTATCCATGTGACAAGTCTTTCACCCATAAATAATGCTCCTCCTATAGTTCTCTTTCTATCATCTATATTTCTAGCCCAATCAGCATCAATATAAACTTGTAGCTCAAATTTTCCTTCCTTTTTGTACCACAAATCATAGTCTTCAATATTCTTTAGATATCTCAAAAGTCTTTTAATAGCAGTCAAGTGTGATTCCTTAGGGTTAGCAGAGAATCTTGCAACTATACCAACTGCATGTGCTATATCAGGTCTAGTGTGTACAACATATATTATTTTTCCAATCATAGATCTTTATAAGGTCTGATTTACCTCAAGTGTCTTGTCTTCCTTTTTCAATTTGCATCTGGCTACCATAGGTGTTCCAACTATTTTAGACTCCTCCATCTTGAATATCTTTGAAACTTCTTTGATGTATTTTGATTGTGTGATGTAGATGCCTTCAGCCTATTGTACAATCTGTAGACCAAGAAAAAATTTGATCTCTCCAAACATTGACATTTCAAATTATTTTCTCATTTCATCAACAAATGACTTGCATAGCATATCATTACCTCCAAATATGATATCATCAAAAATATCTTAGCAATCAAAATCTTATCATCAGTATCTCCTTTCAAATACAAATTACTGTCGTCACCTGTTCTAACAAATCCAATACTAATGAGATAAGAGTAAAGTATTTCATACCATGCTCTCAATGCTTGTTTTAATCCATACAAGGCTTTGTGTAGTTTACAAACCATGTTCCTCTTGTTAGGATCAACAAACCCTTCAGGTTGTTCAATGTATACCTCTTCTTCTAGAATTCCATTCAGAAATGCAAATTTAATGTATATTTGGTATACTTTAAATCCTTTAAAAGAAGCATAAGCAAGTATAATTCTTACTCCTTCTAGTCTAGCAATGGGAGAAAAGGTTTCTCCATATTCAATACCTTCTTCTTATGCATACCCTTTGCATATCAGTCTTTCTTTGTTCCTTGTGACTTTTCCATTCTCATTAAGTTTGTCTCTGAAAATCCATTTGGTGCCAATGAAATTTTTGTCACTTGGTCTAGGTACTAATGTCCATGTTTTAGTCTTCTTAATATGTTCAATCTCTTCATTCATTGCACTAACCCATTCCTGATTCTCAAGCGCAATATTAACAGATTTAGGCTCAAAATCACAAATCAAACATCTATTGTTAAGTGACTTACTTCTTGTTCTCACTCCTGCACTTTTGTCCCCAATGATATCATACTATGGATGGTGTCTTTTGACATATTTAGCAAGTACAGGTTCAGATCTATGTTCTTCATTTTGATCTTCATCACTTGGTTCAGTATTGTGAGCATTTTCCTAATTCTTGGTGTGTGCATCCTATTTCTCGGTTGCATTGTTCTATCGCTCAGGCAAGGTGTCAGATTCTTCAATGTAGACAAATTTGTTATAATCTTCATGTTCCTTTCTGCTTTCCTCATCATTTTTCTCAACAAATTCATCCACTTTAACATTTGCACTCTCAATGATTTTGTTAGAAGATTTGTTAAGACATTTATAAGCTTTTCTTTTAGTAGAATATCCTAGAAATATTCCTTCATCACTTTTAGAGTCAAGTTTCCCATTTCTATCATCTTTCAGTATATAACATTGACTTCTACAAATTATGAAGTAACTCACATTTGGTGTGTATCCATATCATAGCTCATAAGGTGTCTTATTTGTGTCTTTATTCAATTGAACTTGGTTCAGTGTATAGACAACATTACTTACAGCTTCTCTCAAGAATGTTTATGTGATGCCTTTTTGAATCATCAATGTTTTATCACAATCAACAATTGACCTATTCCTCCTTTCAACAATCCCATTTTTGTGTGGTGTTCTCAGTGTAAAAACCTATCTTGTAATCCCATGCTCATTACAAAAGTTAGCAAATTCATCAAAAATAAATTCTCCTCATCTATCTGATCTTAAACATTTTAGTTCTTTTCCACTTTTTTTCAACTTTAGCTTTATACTATTTGAACTTCTTAAATGCTTCAGATTTCTCTTTTAAGAACATGATAGTCATCATCCTAGAATAGTCATCAATAAATAGAATAAATTATATATCACCATAATAGCTCTTTTTTCTCATTGGTCCACATAAGTCAGTATGGACTAACTCCAAAATAAAATTAGATTTGTAGGTTTTTCTCTTGAAACTAGACTTTTTTGTTTTTCCTTTTTAAAAGTTCTTGCACATAACATGCTTGGGTTTTGAAATACTTGGTAAGTATCACACTTTTCTTTTCTTAGTTATCTTAACCATGTTTTTAAAACTTACATGACATAAACTTTTATGCCACAACCAAACATCTTCATTTCTAGCCAATAAAAAAGTGGTCTCAATATTATCAAGATAGAATAGATTACATTTTGTTTGTTCACCAGTACCGATCAGCTTTCATGTTCCATTATAGATCATTGCCTTTTTTCTCTCAAATGTAACTTGGTGTCCTATGTTGTTCAGCTGTGAAACACTCAATAGATTATGTTTAATTCATTTCACCCAATATGCATGTTCACATCTGATCAATTTGTTTAACATGATGTACCTTTTCCTTCAACTGGACAAGGTGGGTCATTACCCATCCTAACTAATCCATAATTATAATATTCAAAAGTTTCAAACTTTTCTTTATCTCTAGTCATGTGATGAGTACAACCACTATCAATAATCCAGACATCATTTTAGCTTACTTTAGATATGACTTTGGTTTCAACATACCTTTTTTCTTCGTCTAAATCATCCTTCATAGCAACAAATACTACCTCAATATCTTCATCAAAATTAGTGTCATAATTTTTAGTTGTGTTCTCAACAAGTAACAAGCCTTCTTTCCTTTGTCCTTGTAATATTGGTTATCTCATATGTTAGAGTGTCAGTTGCTTCTGTAGTCTTGGTCATCACTTCTATCATACTTCTTTTCATAAGATCTGTCATTGTTTCTTTCATATTTTCTCTTGTTAGAGCATCTAGCAACAAAATGTCCAATTTCTTTGCAATTAAAACATACCAATGGTAATTTACCTTTATATCTTCCTTTACGTCTATGTAATCTCCTAGCCATTAGTGCTTCAAGTTCATCAAGTTCTTTCTCATCACTATCACTGTTACTATCATTTCTCATAGTGGGTTTGTTACTAGATTTGCTTATTTTCATAGAAGACCTGAATGCAGACTCAATAGTAGGTAGTACATTATTGTCATAGTTTTTCATTTCAAATGAAATAATTCTACCAATCAAACTATCAAGATTAATGTTGTTATTAGCTACTGCTCTTGTTTCTTGAATTGCAGATACTCTAATAGCATAAACAGGTAGTAAGGTTCTCAGAATTTTACTTAAAATTGTTTCTTCATCAAGTACTCCCCCTACTCCACAGATAGCATTAACAACATCTTTGATTATGTCACTGTACTGAGTGATGTTCTCTAGACTTCTTTCATTCTCATGTCATCAAACTTTCCTCTTAGGATTTCAGCTTTAGCTCTCATCACATTGATATCTCCTCCATGTACTAGCTTGATTTTGTCCCACATTTGCATTGCAAAGGTGCATGATTTCACATCCTCAAATTCAGCATCAGTTAGTGAAGAAGCAATTTCTATCATTATAGAATTGTGTTCATGTTTCTCTCTCATTCGATCAACAGTCAGAGGTCTAGTAGGCACAACATATTCAGTATCCAAGTGTTGTGTAACATCATTTCCAATACTAGATAGATGAATTCTTATCATGATTTTCCATGATAAAAGGTTGTCTTTTTTCAACTTAGGCACATCCCTTTTACTCATCTTGTGATCTTTAGCTTAAGTGCCTTTAAAATTTTCTTCCAAGCACCAAAGTTCTGATACCAATTGTTAGAATAAATGAGAGGGGGAGAGGGGGTGAATCAGTGGCCTTAAAAATAATTCCAAAAGATCCAACCAAAAACTTATATCTCAAATATAATACCTTCACTTATCTTATAGTCCTAATATCATCAAGATATATACCATAAATAATCTTCAAAAAATATAAACTGCTTGGTAAGATATATTGTTTATCTTTTCTAGAATTTACCGAGTAGCAGCAAATAAACTTAGAGTTAACCAACCAATCCATTTTCAATACTGTGTAAAACAAAGTATAAATGCAATGAAACATATACACATTTGACTCATAGATTTTAACGTGGAAACCCAATATGGGAAAAATCACTTGGGAACGGTAACCCAAAATATTTACGCTCTTCTAAAGTAAGCTTGGTGAAGAGCCAACCCTGTTAAAGGTTACAATACACATTTTTAAGTGCAACCTTGTTAGAGGATTTAAAACCAATAGTTTGTTTTTTGACCTAGCACTCACTATGTTGTCAACAAGAAAACCTTTTGATACTCTTGAGTATCTCAATACAATAACGACTGTTAAATCCCACTTAGTTAAGAGATTTTCTATATTAATGGTTAGATTGATACAATAAATGATCTATTAAAAATACAAATTTGAGTTTGCAAATATTTAGATTTATTTTTAGTTCTATAATACCTCTTTGATCAATATGCACTTCAGCTCCTTTGCTTTCTTTCTTTCTTCTGCTCGGTGAATGCTCTGTCCTTTGTTACTCAATGTCTGCACAATTTCTTGGCTCTGTTATTCAACCTGTATGATCAAATCCACATGAAGAATTTAGTCTTCACACAAAATATATTCAGAATTCCTCTCTTGATAATGAATTCCTTGTCTCTTTATATAGACATGATTAGCCGCTCAATCTCCTTGTTTTTATCATAGATCTCCTCTTGATCTGTAAAACTCACCATGCATTTCTTTATCCTGTAAATCTCTCCTTTAGTTTTATTCCATAAATCTCTCCTTGATAAGTGTGAATAAAATGTGCTTTAAATCTCCTTCTTTTCTTTAGCTTAACTGATCATTGAAAATGAAACAATCAATCAATCGATCCCTAAATTGTAGCTTTTCCAGCTAAGTAATTTTTTCATTCTTTAACTCAAGTTATTCTCAATCAACAACTCCAGTTACTATGGTGCTCAGTATACACTTGCTCGGTTACTACTGTGCTTGGTATACACTGTGAACTACTCAGTGTTTACTATCACTCGGTGTATATAGACATTTCATGTTTTACTGACCATATAAACTTTGTCTCTTCAAGTATTCAAGATTATGATAATATTTGTATGAACAATCAAACCATATCAATTTGACATCAATGACAATACAATACATTAACTAATTTAATGTCTTGCATTCACTTTTGCAGCTCGGTGATTATCAACTTATCACCTTCAAACATTCAATTGGGTTATAGTTCTGTTAGGGATTTTTCTTGTATGAACCACAGTGCTTGAAATGTCTATTTGAACACCATGCTTTCTAATACTGATTTAGGAACAAGAAAAGCCTAATTGCTAAGGATTGGATAAGGTCCTTCTTCATTTTTGAGTTCCACATATACTCAGGCAGGTTTTACCTTTTATGATTGTTGTTTACACAGTATGTTATAGTGTGGACACTGGTTTGCTATGTACCTTTATTAAACCAACTTATAAATCACCTTGCAAATGACCAAGCATAACCAGATGCAAAATTTAGCCATACAAACTTATGGTCTTAAATATAGAAAAAACCAGTGATACAAGGATTTTCATCCTTCTTCCTTTTATTGTAGGAGGGATAACCTAATGATTCTCTCTCCAAGGAATCACTAAAATGGACACTGTCCTGCTGACATGAGTCCTTACTGAGTTCAATTTGTTTGTTCTTAGTAACAAGAGTACTTTGATTAAATTGGTTTTGATGCCTTGAAATAACTTGGATGATAATAGGTTATTAGACCAAATTCTGGACCAGTGCCTATCCTTTGGGTTACAGAGTCAATAAACTAAGATCTCATAGAAACAAAATACAATAGGCTACCTTACAACCCACATGCAATTCAGATAAGTTGCCTTACAAATTACCTTGTCACCTCTAAACGATTGTATCAAATCCTTAAAAAACCATTATGCTCCCTGAAACTACTCACAAAACTTAGTTCTTTCCTTAAAAGAAACTTGGAAGCAATTAGATAGTTACCTAATAACCAAAATGCTTCAGAATGCCTTGCAAACTTAAACATAAAAGAGCATACACAGAGAATAAAGAGACATCAATTGAAGAGAGTAAAATTGCACCGTATTTAATTTATATGATCCAGCTTCCATACATGAAAGATTTTGCAACTTCAAAAGATAGACAGAAGTTTAGAACATCTGAATTCTACAATATATTTTTTCTCTTTTTCAAAATATTCCAATCTCAAAGATGCTTTACAATTTACAACTCTTTTGCTATATATAGGTTTTTGACCATCTTGGAATCCCTTAAGGATGCAACAAGCTTAGGATAGTCATAGAAAACCTAACCCTAAAACTATAAAGAAAACAAAAGAAAGAAGAAGCGA
>MU225900.1:7292252-7303345 GCA_018584345.1 Thuja plicata | reverse complement strand
TACTGCTCGGTTTGAACTGTTTGATCGGTGAGCTTTATTGAATGCTCGGTATAGGCTGTGGGCTGAGTGATGAGCTCGGTAAGCATTCAAAACCGAATAAGTGTTTTCACTAAGTGCATTCACTGATCCAATTGATCATTTAACATCAATCATTTTATCTGATCATTTGTTTTCTCATCTTGAGCGCGTCGATTTGTTCGTCTCTCTAGATCTTGAGAGGGAATTATCAATTTATCAAATCAATCCATCAACCTACCTATCCTATCAGATTGACATCAATACAACATCAACCAAGTGATTCTAACTGACATCAAGTGACATCCAAACATCATCAATGTATCTAAATCTTTAAAAACATTTTCTCAACCATAGCTATTCTCATCTTCTCTTGTAACCGAGGCATTTTTGAATTGATTTTATCGGGAAACAAATTGAAATTTCCCAAACTTAATCAAATCATCCAAATCATTTTGATTCATTTCCTGAGGGGGCATCATATCATCATATCAGCATCAAGGGTTCATATCAAGTTTTATTTTCAAATCCGGGGCATTAAAATTTTCAATCATTATCAATGGGGCATTTTCATCATGTTGCATATCAGGGTTTCTGATTATCAAGTTTTTGCATCAGATTCACATCAGGTTGTATATCAATTTTTTGACATTAGGTTTTGCATCAGGTTTTTGCATTAGACATCATTATATCAAATATCAATCAATTAATCAATCAAATCAGATTAGGACATTGATTTTCTTTGAATCAATGTGCTCCATGCATCAATTCAAAGAGGGGCATTTGTAGACACCTAAATTTGGTCAGGTGTATTTCAATTGATCAGAAGGTAATTTTATCAAATTAAATGGACTGATTCAATCAAAAGGGACTAAATTACATCAAATCAAAGGATTAATTAATAAATATATTGATTAATTAAATATAAACCTAAAAGGGATAAATGTAAGCTATATAATTGATTTAATCAATTAATTATATATTTTTAAATCAAAAATCAAAATCAACCTATTCCCTACATGGCTAATTTAATTAATTAATTAAATTAATTAAATCCTTATTTCTTTCAACAAAGGGGACAAGAATTTGAACAACCAATGAGAATCAAGGATTGAAAGCATATGGATCACTCCAAACTTTGCAATCTTGATCACTCATTTTAATCTTTTCAATCTTCACCACTCAATTTGTCTCTTTGTCCCAACCTTTGAGACCACCATTTAAATGGTCTCCCCATTTGAAACCATTTGAAAGCCTTCAACTTAACCATGCTTTGATCATGATCAACTTAACTCTACCCCCTACCCTTGGCAAATCCTATAAATACCAAGCATTTTTAGAGAATTTTAGATCCTAGACATTCATGAGCAATTGCATCCTTACTATAGAGAAATTAATTGAGATCATAAGCATTTGAGAGCATAATTGAGCATATTTTGAGCAATTGAGAGCATAATTGAATGAATTGCATTTGCAATTTGAGAGTTGTGAGCTAGATTAGGCATCATCTTACACAAATTCTCATTCTAGGACTGTCACTTTTGGATATTAAGGTTGATAGCTCCAATAACATGCTTGGATAGAGATCCATGGAATGTTAAATGCTAATATTTGTCAATTCTTAGATTAAATTGTATTATTGTTTCCATAGAATTTATATATTACACCTTAATTTCATGAATGTATAGTTTCTATATACACACTATGTTATCATCATTGTTATCTAGGATAAAAGAATTCATCATTGTCTCAAACACATCAGCATCCTCACAATCATCTCCAACACATGATAAGTCTTCATCCTTTTCACTAGGTTGTATATAAACCATCGCCTTATCTTCAAAAAGATAGGGTCCATTGTGGCACCATGCATCCTCTCTATTAGAATCAAAAAATTGTGATATAACCTCACCATTTGGGGCTTCAACATCCTCATCTGATGAAACACCTACCCCCTCTCTACTTTCCACATTTGGCTACAAACAATTTGTTTCTACAGTCTCATAACTAGAAAAACTAGTTTTCATTTTATTAGGTGTGCAACCTATATATATATATATATATATATATATATATATATATTTGCATCAAGGACATTATGAAATTCTTCAATAACCATGTTAACACCAATGTGAGGGGCAACTATTTCTTGCAAAAAACATTCCTCGTTCACACTTTGTTTTAAATCATGGTTAGTAAGATTAGCAGGGATAAAAATACTTTGACATTGATTTTCATTTCTTGATCAACACCTCTCTACTACATTTGATACATTATGACAATGAGCCCTGGAAAATAGAAAGCCTTTCGCATTTCCATATTTCAAATTGATTTCAATGTCCATTGTTGTCATAAAAGCCTGCTATAAAGTCTTGGACTCTTTATCTCTCAACAAGAAGCTCATTTTTTTACCAAAAGCACCCAAATAAATTACCAAACATACTTGATCATTGGGCCTATGTCCTCTTGGAATATCACTTAATGTTTTTGTAAATCTGATGTTAAGTAATTGAACTAATACATCTTATTCAATCTCAATCTTCATCAATTTCTTCAATGCATCACTTGCATTTATTCTTTCAGCAAACTACTCCATGGAAGATGAACTCAACTCTTCCCATGAATAAATAGAACCCACTGGTAAGGAAGAAAACCAATCCTTGGCACCTTCTTTCAAATTCTAAACCAATAACTTTATGAAAACATCTTAATGGTAAATTTCATAATCACCCATTAGATCAAAAAATTCTTGCAAATGCTTACATGCTGAATCTGATCGTTTCTTCTTAAACTCTTGTAAATGCTTCCTAATCACAATAGGAATTTCATTTGAGAAACCATAAATGCCATCAAAGCATAATGGCGCATATCTTTTCATAGAAACATTTATGCAAGAATGCGTTATGGCCTACACTCTTTATGAAATTATATATGATATTCCTCACATATATTTAAACAAATTACACATCTACCAGAGATTTCTTGCATGAAACTTGCAACTTCAATCATATGCCTTTTGAATCACTATGAAGATGACCCATCAACCAGATGTTGCTTTGATAAGATTCATAAAATCCTTTCTTATCAATCTTGTGGAATTATTAGAACAAAAATACTGTGCAAGCACTAGTGCAAGGCTCAGAGTCGCCACCCAATATAAATAGGAAAATATTACAATAATAATTTGCAAGGACATACTTACACCATTAAACAATTGAAAAATATACTTCAATATCTCACAATATATAAATCCAGATGATAAAATAATATTGCAGTTCCCAGATAATGAACTCATAGTCGTATATCATAAAAGATACTCCTCAACATCTATGCAATCATTGTCTTCAAATGACAACAACATACTTCTGATTTGGTAAATGAACTTTTAAAAATAGGAAGTATGACAAAATTCAGATCTACGTTCCTTTGTTTAGTGACTTCTACATCTTATAAGGAACTTTCCTTTCTCATAAAAACATGAGGATTACTTGGACAAGAATTTGCAACTGCTGCTCTTATTTCATTTTGGCAGGAAACATGGCAGATTTAGAGCCTCTTTTGTAGCTCCATTGGGTTCTTTTCACATAGATTCACCACCTCCTTGCAAAGGAAAAGCTTCAAATAGGAAAATCCATTTGGAAGTTACATTCAATTCTGGGTTTGCTCCAACCAGAAAAGCCAGAAATCTTCTTTATACTTGGTGAAAATAAAAACACTTTCTAGGTTATCCTTACTCAAAGATCTGAAACAAATTTTAGATTCCATTTCTTGACTCTTTCTCTCAACTATATTTTGGGTTTGATTTAGCAAAGCAAGGAAACGAATTTCCTAAACTTGATTGTCATTGTATTTAAATTTTTATTTGCTCGAGAGGAGAGTTTCCATTTTGTTGGCTCTTTTTCTTGTAGAATCAAATAGATCAGTAAATGACCAAATGTATGACTCCAAACTCTTGATTCTATCAAGTAAAAGACCAATTAACAAGGATAACAAATATTCCTTCACTTTGAGCTCCACAAACTCAAGCGGGTGTATCTCTTTTGATTTACTGCTTCACAACAAATCTTATAGTGGATTAGTGTCTCAAATACTGATATTCAATATTCACACATGAAATACTAAAAAGGTAAAGATTGGTTTAGTTTTAAATATTGAAAGGCAACCTTAACCCAGACTAGTGCCAAATCCTACAGTATAGAGTCAATAAGAATGCATCTCAACCATACCAGATTTCTAGAAGTAACTGAAACCTAAACAAGATGCCTTGCAACTTTCTCTCTACAACTCAAACCTTAAATCATCAAATTCATATATAAGTTCTAAACCCCCTGAAATATACTTATAGGAATTACGCTCCCCTTAGAAGAAACCTAAAAACATATATCAAAAATTTCCTTACAAGTCTATGAATTTAAAATTAATTAAAAATTAAATTTAGAAGAATCCAAACATACATATGAAGACAATAAAAAATCAAGCAGGGATCTAAAAGATATTTCCATTCATCAGAATAACTTCAATACATTTTCTATCTTCTCAGACTACTAAAACTCAAGAAACAAAGTCTAGACCAGAATTGGTGATCCTTGATTAATCAAAAAATTGACCAACCCCAAAAAATGGAGGAGAAAGAAGATATAGAGAAGGAGAAAAAAATTCAACACTAACTGACACCTGTTTATTTCCAAAAATCCTCTGTAAAATATTTGATCTCTCCAAAATCTGATTTCCTTTGTTGCTCATGTCGTGTTTACTTGCACAGTGGAGTCTAGAAAATCTCTCGTGAACACATTAAAACACAACTTTGAAAAAAACTTTCACAATCTTTAAATCCCCTAATGTGCCAATTTAATCCTTGCAACTATCTTTATATTACCTGTGTTTTGAATCCACTCAAACTATATTGATTTATCCATTATTTATTCTGCACATTTATCTCCTGCACAAGTCTACTTTCTACATAGAAGTCCCCATATTTTTCCACTTGTCGCTGCTGATTTGTCTTGGAGATCCACCTAGGCACCTACATCACTTCCTTATCTTCCTCTTCCATGGGCCTGCCACATGTCACATGGTCATAATGCCTTGATGGTTAACTTTTCCTCATCTTTGGATTTGAGGCATCATTCCCACCATTGATCTCTCTTCCTTGGGATCTATGGCCATCTAAGATACCTCTACTGCAATGTCGTCATGTCATCCTCTACCTCATGCACCTCACTATAGGCCATGTCACATGTCGGTCTGTTGTGATCCCTTGATGTTATCTTCCTTCCATCTTCTGGCTCTAGGCATTGCACCTACCGTCGATCTACACTATCTCAGGATTCATGCATGATCTGACCCCCCTCTTCCACATGTCGATCTAATTCCCCCTACATGTGGGCCCTACCAAAATATTTTTTCCTCTGAAGTCGTCAACCTCTCCAACCAGTTGAGTGCAGTCACCAACAAGCCTCTTGGCTCTTTTCTTCACATTACATAATAGGAGTACAGATCCACAATAGTATCTCATAATAACCTTTTGATACAAAGTTAGAATCTTTTGGAAATGACCATTCAGCAAATTCAATTATGCCAACACTAGCAATCTACATAAATTGTTTTTAATTATGATTTCATAAACCTATCAAATGAGACCCTTATGGTTTGAAACCCTAAAACTTGATTCATTTTCACATAAGGAATATGAGGCTTCAAATAAATTTCTCAAATGATAAAAACTGGCATTAATCTTCAAATTTAGCCCTTCAATAACTTTCTAACTCAAACACAGTAAAATTCCATAAATCTGATTTGGAATCAGCTGAGCAAACAGACCAAATGGATTGACCAAGATCTTAAAATCTTGATGAAGATACACTTCCATGATTAAAATACATGGGAACACTCAATTCATTATGAAATCCAACTAGGTGCAAATTGTGGGACCCCAAAATAGGGTACATTGTAATTCTACAAATTACACTCAGAAAACTAGAACAATTGCAAATGTAAAGGCTATGAAAAACTTAACATATAAACTCACAGGGGTCTACAGATTGACATGATGACTCATGTTCATTCCTACAATGTCTCAGAGCAATTGTTACACCAGGTAATTTAATTGGGCCTAAAATGTAGACATCCAAAGTAGGTCACTTAGTAAAACTGGAAATATGCATTGTAGATTTAGGTAAACACCTCTAAACAACTGTGTCCAAAAAATACCCAATCTAACTTCTAAAATCTGCAACCCTCTACAATTTCTCTATGATAGGTGGTGCACATGATTCTGAAGTGATTTCTCATAAAAAGATCGGGGTCTCTTTTTACTTGCACTCAAAGTGGGCCTTCTCCACAAATTTTTATGGGCACTGAGTTTTAGCTTAGAAAATTTTTTCAACTCTTCCTCTAGTTTTAACATTTTTCATCTCTATCAATTCTTCCTCTAGTTTGAACACACCTATTCTTATCACCAATAATAACATCTTCAAAATTATTAATCCTTACATACTATGGAGTTTTCAGTGTAGGCTATGTAGTAGACCCTTTGGTGTCAATATCCACTTCATTTTCCACTAGTTTTCTTTTCTCTTCTAGTCCATTTTGATTTAGTTTTGTACTTCCATAATCTGATTGTCTTCTACTATATCATACCAACAATTTCTTTATGATCTTTGTACATTTTCATCAACTGATATTTTCACTTTTGACAATCTTCTTTAGTCAGTAGTTATAAAATTTATATTATTTTATCTTTTTATAATATCCAAGAAATATTCCTTATGTTAGCAATTGGCAAGCGTCCCTCACGGGATTTGTGGCATGGTTTAATAGCCTCATGTGGATTCTATAAGTCTAGTGGTTGTATCAGGCATTAATAGGTTGGTATTTTGGTGTAATGTCAACCACTACTCATAACAAGTGGTATCAGATCTTGGTCACAGGTTTGAATCACGCAGGCCATGGCAAGTGTTGATGGGAGAGGGATTTTTGGCAGTGGGTCAATGTCCTTCGTGAGAGTCATGACATGGTTTAACAACCTCATGTGAATTCTATAAGTCTAGTGGTTCTATTGGGCATTAACATGTCAATCTTTTGGTGCAACAGAAACCACTACGTGTAACACCTTCATCACTTCTAAGATCAAACTTTCCAATATCCTCATCTCTCTTAATCTAGAATTTACTTCTAAAAATACTAAAGTATTTCACTATAGGAATATGACCATACCATAGTTCATAAGTAGTCTTATTGAGTCCCTACTTAATCTATACTTGGATCCAAGTGTATAATGTAGTGCACATTGCTTCTCTCTAGTAGATCTATAGAACTTTTCCTTCAATCACCATAGTCCTAGCTATATCTAGGATAGTCCTATTTCTTCACTTAGCAACACCATTCTATTGTGGGGTTTGTGGAGTACAAGTTTGTCTCTTTATCCCATGCTCTTCACATAATGCATAAAACTCACCAAATGTAAATTCTCCACCTCTGTCCAATCTTAGGAACTTTAATCTCTTCCCGGATTTTGTTTCTACCAGCATCTTGAATATCTGAAATTTATGAAAAGATTCTAAATTTTCTTTCAAAAATGTAACCCACATCATTCTTAAATAGTCATCAATAAATACCATAAAATATATATATTACCATAATAGCTTCTTGTCTTAGTAGGGCCACATATATCTGTATGTACCAAATCCAACACTCCATTTGAAGAATATGTCTTGTTCTTAAAAGTGGATATAGTCAATTTACCCAAATGGCATTCTTTGAACATGTTATTAGGCTTCATCAGTTCAGGAAAATCTCTTATAGCATTAATAGTGCTAATTTTCACCATATTATCAAAGTTCACATGACAAAATCTTCTATGCCAAAACCAATTGGCATCAATCTTAGAAATTAAGCATTTACTCTTAGTAGTTTTTAAATAAAAAATATTACCATTAGTTTGGGTACATGATGTAATAAGCTTTCATGTACTTCAAATAATCTTGTGGATTCCATCCATGAATTCCAATTTGTAACATTTATCCAATAGTTGTCCAACACTCAACAAATTATGATTTAAACCTTCAACATAAAAGACATCTTTTGTATTTTTTTTAGCATCAAGATTAATAGATCCTTTCCCTTTAATCAAACAAGGAGCATTGTTACCAAATCTAACAATGCCACCATCATAGTCTTCAATATTTACAAACTTATCCTTGTCACCAGTCATATGATGTGAGCATCCATTATCAATGACCCATCCATCTCTTTTAACAACTCGTGAAATCAACGCATTTTCTTTATTAAGTTTATCTTCTTTAACAACAATAAACATAATTTCATCCTCACTATCAAAAGACTCATCATCAGTCACACCTTCTTCAATGGCATAAAAACTCTTATGAATCTTAGAATGATAGTTATTATATTTGTTTCTAAAATCCCTGGAGTTCTTGTTTGGACATCTAGATGCAATATGACCAATCTTATTACAATTGAAGCATTTCAAAGGTAACCTTCCTTCATACTTATCGAAGCCCTTAGGTAGTCTTCTTGCAATCAAGGCTTCAAGTTCATCAATATTCCTTTCTTCCTCCATGATCTCTTCCCAGTCTTTAGCATGGTGTTTGAATTTCATTTTTGTAGAGATTTCTCCTTGGTCATGCTTAGTCACACTAGCTTTAAATGCAGTCTCAACCTTCAGAAGTTCATTAGCAAGTGTTTTCATCTCGTAAGCACATAGTCTTCCTACCAAAGCTTCTCTTGAAATGTCTCTTATTGTTATTAATTCTTCAATAGCAGTAGATTTCTCACTATAACATGTGGGAAAATATCTCATAATCTTATTTACAACTATGTCTATCAAGGACGTACCACCAACACATATGATTGTACAAAAAAGATCATTTTCTCTTTGCAAATAGACTTTAAAAGTTTATCCTTCACCCATCTTCATATTTTCATATTTTTCTTGTAATCCCTAGGATTTAGCTTTCTTAACATATGTGTCACCTTCATAAATAGTTTCTAATTTTTTCCATATCTCATGTGTAGTCCTTAACCCATAAATGTGAGAATATTCTGAATCAGATGAGGCATTGATCAAGGTCTCTCTTGCTAACATGTTCTCCTTGAATTAATTATTTTCATCTGTAGTAGCATTTGTTAGATCATTTAGAATAGTGTAAATCTTCTCAGTGATATGTTAGTATTCATCTTTCGTTCTCATGCAAATCAGGTAATTTCTTCCATCAAACTTTGACTTTCTTTTCTCAAACTTTCCATGACAGATCTCCTTCAAGCGGTCAAGCTTCTTCAAAGGACTTAGCTCTGATACCAAATGTTATGGCCAAAAGGAGGCAAGCACAATAGAGGGGGGGATGAATGAGTAGTACACACCTAATTATAATTATTTTAACTTTAGCCACATGACCTAAAAGATAAATAGTAAATGCAAGATCCACAACACAAAAATTAGAACACAAATATTTGTTCTCAAGGAAACATGGTTAAGGAAAACCCCAGTGGGAATCAAACCCATAAGATGAATGTACTCTGCTAAAAGTACTACTCATTTAAGAGAAAATTAGAGAACATGGGATGTACAAAAAACCACAGGCTTACACCCTAATCAAAAATCACACTGCTTAGGGCTCACTACTCACAATACAATCATAGATTTGGCCCTCAGTCAGGTTCACTAATCTATCTTCACTTACAATAGAGTGGACATATAGTCCATTAGAACCAAACTGAAAAATAAAATCTCCAATGCCAATACAACTCTAATGAAGGACAAACTCTACCTTAAATTCATATAACTCACACATCATTATCTTCTTCTTCCTCTTACATACACTCCTTTACAATTATAAAATGATCTGTCATTTATACCGACTACAAAGAATAAACAAACACTAGGTCATCTAATAAATATTACAAGAAAAGATATAAACTTTAAGATCAATCCTCCAAACAATCCAAGTCAATTTAGAGACTTAAATAAGACCCAAATCCTCAACCACATACATACTTGTGTGTCACCAAAGTAGCATCAAGGACCTCAATATGTTACTCCAACAAGTCGGTTAGGACCTAAATGAAGAAACACAAATATGATACCAAAACATCAAAGTTGATCACCTCCAATGATGCAATCCAGTAGCATGATCAACACATGACCCAAAAACACCAACAAGTAGCATGAATACCATTCAAAACATTGATATCAACTCATCTTCATTTCTGATAAACAAGAACACTAAAATACCAAACTCTGTCATAACAAAAGATGGATTTCCATACTCTAAATCATGAACAACACTAGATGTGAGTACAATTATAAGGCACCATGTAACAAGCAGCTTTGCAACCTCTAAAACATCAAATCCAAGTCATATCGATCAAAATACTCATCCAGTGTAGACTGGAACATTGTAATAGTATCAACTAGTAACTTGATTATACCTCACTCAAACTATCATCCAAACTTCTATGAACCTCTATAGATCATGTACATGTTGGAAGTCTTAAATGAGAATGCAATATACTGAGGGGGGTGATTCAGGATCTATGAAAATTTTTCACTTCAGAAACAAACTGATGAATAACATGTAAACATAAACATTAATGACAATACTATAATAGGTCTAGCATCTAATCACATCCATGATAAACACATAACACAAATATTTGGTAACCCAGAAACCCTTGAAATATAAAACTGGGGTAGGGATGACACCCACAAATCTTCACTACAGTAGTAACAAAGTGTGCCTCTTACAGATACAAATTTTCGATCACTTCTGATGATCTACCCTGTGAGGGGTCTGCCCTGTTAAGAGTCTACAAATTTATACAATCTACCTTGATTAAAGGACTTAAACTTATAGCTAAGTAAGCACTCTGTTAGGATATTTACAAAATTTTTGATGGGGAGGTCACCTTTATCCTCTAGACTCCTACTCTGTCTTAGGAATCTCACTTTGGACCCTATTCACTTCAGGATCCTCTAGACTCACACTTGAGTCTCTTAGGGTTACTCACAGACCCTAACTAGAGGGATTTTCTATACTCCCTCTCTCTTAGGTTTCCTA
>MU225900.1:7261905-7286068 GCA_018584345.1 Thuja plicata | reverse complement strand
TGTCTACAATTCTGGCTAGCCACTTCTCAGACACAGACACAAAAATAGAATAAAAATACATGAGGGATGCTTTTTGACGGTCACACTCCATAGGACAGATTATAAGAGTCAAAAAGCATCCATGGTAATTAACTGAATTCAAAATCCTACTCTACAGTAGTCTGTACACAACAGAAGAACACATAGAACACACAGGAAACTATTCTTTATTGAAAAACCAAAAATTACAATGTAAACTAAAATCTTCCTTGCTAGCCTGCTAAGTCTCCAATTTCTCTAACTCCCTTTAGAATGGTTCCTCCCTCCATTTTATCAATCGGCCTCTTCATGATTGTAACCATCTTTAGGTTACCTGTCCGCCTGAGAATTCTAACTACCTCGACTCTTCGTCTTCCTCCTACAACTGTCATCAATATCCTCCTCAGCATGGTTGTCAATGTGGACATCTTTTTCCTTCGTGTCACTGACTTTTCATCTTCCCTCTACGATGTTGAGTAGTCAACCTATTTTCTTATCCTAACCGCGGCATCATAATACTTTCTCGGCGAGGTTCCCGATCATATGTTTTCCTTGCTCGAAATTTTAACTGCACTATCATGAGTCTTCATACCATGCATTCTGACCTTTCAATTTGCCTTGCTCTGAATGTTAATCGCACTGTCGCGAGTCGTCATACCATGCATGCCGACCTCGCGATACATTGTTGTCGCACTCTGACAACACTTGCACATGAGCTTCTTGTTATCCTATGACCTTGTGATACATGGTTGTCATGCTCTTGCAACACTTACAAATGAGCTTCCTATTATCCTACGACCTTGTGATATATGGTTGTCGCGCTCTCACAACACTTACAAACTAGCTGCCGGTTGTTCTGCGATCACATGATACATGGTTGTCGCATTGTCGCAATGCTTATAAACTAACTGTCGGTGAACCTTCAACCTTGTGATACACTGTTATCGCATCCTCGCAACACTTAGACACTAACTAATGGTCACCTTGCGACTTTGCGATACACTGTCATCGCACCGTCGCACCCATTTTCCATTAACCGCCGGTCACCTTGAGACTTCGTGATACACTGTCATCGCACCGTCGCACCTGTTTTCCCTTAACCGCCACTCACCTTGCAACCTTGCGATACACTATAATGTAACTGGTTCCCGCTAGACAGTCACCATAACTTCGTAAGTCTTTTTGACTTGCACTCCTGCTTTTGCGCTAGGAGTTAAGAAGCTATTAGGGTTTTGGAAAACCGTGATCTACTCCATGATCACTCTGACAATTACTAGAGCTTGGAGCAAAAAACCCTAGGGTGCTCTACACAAATTTTGTTAGGGCTACTCTGTTAAGAGATTTACCCTATTTCACTTGCTAGAATTTATTAGTACCCGATCCTTCATTTTGCACTTCAAATGCTGATGTCGGATCTCCTCTTTCCAACTATTCATTGATCTCAAAAATCTGATATAACTCTTTCTATCCTTCACTACTCTGTCTGATCTATTCTTCTAATATACAAAAACTCTGCTTCTTTTGCATACACCCTAGATCCTTTCTCTTTGCATCTGCATCTATGATTAGGGTTTTGTATCTTTCCTTATATAGATAATTGATGAAGCTTTCAAATCAAGATCAACGATCTAGATTCATCACTTTTTTTTCTTAAGCATTCCTATTTTTTGATTAGTTGCATTGCATGCATAGGCATTAATGATCTCTTCCATAATGTGTAATTAAATGCATTAAATGTTTTAAATAGTTATTAAATCATAAATATAAGTCAGCCAAAATAGTTTACCTAAGTTTTTGTGTCATTACAAACACATATATACAAAACAAATTCTTACTCGACATATGAAAACTCTGGTGCTTAGTCAAAACTGTCTCGCTCAGCATATCCATATGTTGTCACTTGACACTAACTGTTCTATGCAACTCAAAGTCCAATCTGCTTAGAAACTATTGAGTACTCGGTGACCATTGACTTGCTTGATAGTAACTATTACTTGGTACATCCATTACTTGGCCTTTGCGAGATGGCTCAGTCAAAGTGATGACCAACCAACCTGCCTTGATACTAAATAAGTGTGTGACACTAATATACAACATAAATTTGAGATCAAAAATCTCCCCATTTGACATTAATGGAAAAAACACATTGTTATGAATTTTCAGTACCTTAACAAAAATAGTACTCAAGTATTCCATTACTCCCCCTAAGATTATGACTCGGTCTTCATAAAGACTTCAATACATATACATCATATGTACATAACTTCTGACATACTCAAGACTTAAAAAATATAACAAAACTATATGTCATACCTTTCTACTCATAAGCTATTCCCCTTGTCTTCATCTATTTCCCCCTTGTTTTTATCACTCTTGGCTGTTGGGGGTGTAGGGCTTAGAGAGTACTTATCTAAAAATGGTTTGTGGAGCTGTAGAACCATTTTTAGTGCATTGTCCCAACTAGATCTCACAGAATCCTTAACTTGTAGTTTAACTTCTAGCTGAGCAACTAGATCAACTAAAATTTTTGCAATATTGAGAGTAGGATCTCTCTGTACTAATTCCTTTGTAGCTATCAATTCTCTCTGTGTGACCTCCAAATGAGGTATCAACATTGTTTGAATAGAGATCATTTTTTCCCTTATTCTACCATCATTAGCCATTAGCTCGAATAGTCTCCCTTAGGCATGAGTCAACCTAGTAAAATGAATGGAGCTGGAACTTGCATCCATGCTCATTGAATATCCTGTTGACTTTATATCTAACTGAAGCTTCTCAATAAGCTATTGATTTTCCTTTGTAAAGAATTCTACATTAAAAATTTGTTTGTACAAAGAATGGACATTTTGTACAACTTCCTCTAAGTTACTTACAATATTAGAGAGTGCAACCTGTTTCACAATAAGCTCTTTCTCAACTTTCTCAAGAACTTTGGTCTCAAACTTCCTCGCATACCATTGCATGAGCTTCTTATTAGCTTCAATATCATCATTATTCACCTTTTGAACAATATGAACCAATTGATCTAAAATAGGTGTTTTCTCATTTATATCTTGTAAATCAAATGCATCAACAAAGATACCCTTTATATCATGTAATACCTGCTTATGTTGATGTTCTCTTTTCAATTTCTCTTGTTTTCTCTTCCTTTTCAATAAATTTTGCAAAATTAGCAATTTCTCATAAGACAAGTTATCAGTGCCCCATTTTGGAATTACTATAACTTCATCTAGTGTCACTTTTATTCTAGGAGCCTTGTCTTTCTTCTTGTGTGAATTTTTATTCTTTGCCTCTAGTGTGCTGATACTTAGTTTCTTCTCTCCTTGAAATGTAATGGTTTCACCACTGATTGAAACTAACTCATTCTTAATAATAATTTCTTGTTGTTCAGGTGTATCTGAAATCTTAGTTTTAATAACTATAAGAGATGTGACATTCAATAGTTGTACTAGTGCTTGAATAGCATCTTTCTCCTTAGGTTCATGTGTCTCCTCAATTTGTGTAGGCTCGATCTCCTTTGTTTTTTCTTCATGAGGTCCTGAGACATCTGTTGCAGACTTATCTTCTGTCTATTCCATGCTCTCATCTCCTTCTATGTTAATTTCAAAGTTTTCCTTGGTAGGTGAATCTAGAATGGTGAATGTTTTCTTACCCTTCTCCTCAGCATTTAAACCTTGTGTATCATCAAATTTGATTGTGATGGGGTTATCAAGTGTTAAATCCATAGTTGATGCATCCTCAGCCTTCTTCCTTATTTCTTCCTCAAGATTATCTGGCTCATCAATGTCTTATTTATTGTTAAGCTCTACTTGTTCATATGTGCTTTCATATTTGTTTGCATTCTTGTCAACTATCAGTCCAAAAATTGTCTTCCACATTAATGTGCTCTATTGAACAACTCCTTCAACATCCTTCCTCAATATAGAATATACTCTCAATTTAGGAATAAACTTGTTCCTGTATTGGTCCATGAATTTTATTCTTTGCTTCTGTGTCAAGTTAGGCATTAGTTGGGCTAACGTGTCTTCTCTTATATGCCTTTTGGTCTTAATGGAAAACTACCATCTCTCATCAATCTTGTTGAATAATTCATGAGGGACAAGATTCCCAATTTCTAAAGGTGTCATCTTGTATGATCCTAACATTTCTATCATTGCCTCTTCTATCTTTTCCTTATCCTCTGTACTCAATGTTTCAAACTTAATGAATTTAAATCCTAACAAACCTGGAGATCTTTTGATGTTATGGAGAATCTCATCCACATTTATTGGATGCTTATGTGTAGCTACCTTGAATTCTATGATATCATCTGTGTCTTTCATCTCCTCATTTTCAACATCTTTTCCCAATACATATCTTCTTCTTGGTTTCTTCTTAGGGTGACTCGGTTCAACCTTAATTTGAACTTGTTTTGTTTTCCCAAAGCTCTCCCCTTCATCTTTCTTAACTAAAGTTTTCTTTTTTGTCTTGGCTATTGTTGCAATTGTAGATGTCCTTGTTCTCGATCTTGTTGTGGTAGGAGGAGTAGAATTCTTCTTAGAACTTTCCTTTCTAGTTGGATCATAAACAATTTTTCCTTTACCCTTCTTTTTGCAACCACTTCTTCATCCTCACTTTCTTTTGAATCACTGGAGTGGTCCTCACCATGACCTTGTGTGATCTGAAATGGTGCATTCTCCTCTTCTTCTTCTTGACCAAACATTTTCTCAAGGTTTTTGAATATCTTCTTTCTTTTCCTATCCATGGTTGCAACCTTCAAGCCCATAGTTATCTTAGATTTGGCTTCTTCATACCTCCCAAATATCTTATCCATTTTATCAATTTCTACTAAAAGTAAATTTGTGATTGCTACATATGTTTCATCAATATCTACCTCATAGGTAAATGACCTCAACCATGCTACCCTTGGTACTATAGGTAAATGGACTCAACCATGTTACTCTTGCTCAATATATTAGCTTGGTCATTATGGGGGCTCGGTACATACTAATACTGATGTTCAACATTGGTTGTGCATATCAATTCCTTTCTTGATTCTTGCCTTAGATTTGTCCTAATGAATCTTAACTTATGCAGATATGTACTTTTAAATTTCTAATGTTAGGAACTGGTGTAAAATATAGCATTTGAAAAAATAGTTGCTTACATACCTTCTTTTCTTAATTGGAAGTAGTGTATTGATCACATGATCCATTGGATTGGGTGATCTCAAATTCATTGGGTCTACTACTACTCGCTTCTTCTTTCTTTCTCCATGTCAGATTCATTTGGTTCTTTATCTGATCAATAGTAGGTGTCAATGCTCTGGTCCTGCAGTCTCTCCTAGTATGACCAATCTTGTGACAACTATAACATACCAAACTTCAATTCATCCAACTCTTGGATTTACCTCTAAAGTGTGTCCTTATATAATTTTCTACAATATGACCACATTCACCACAATAATGACAACTATGTCTTGTATTGTAATCACAATTGGATGTGTTACCTTTCCTTGGTGCATTGCCTTGTTTCTTGGATGTCCAATTGGATTTTGCATTGGATCTGAAATCTTGAGTTCTATAACCATACTTATGGCAATTGTAACAATGTCCTTGAAATCTAGGTGAAGTAGGTGATATGCTAGTCTTTGACCTGCATTCATGTGACTGATGTCCATGCTTCTTATATTTAACGCAATATCAATTAAATTTAGGCTTCGGATTGGACTTACTATTCTTGCTTCGATAAATTTTTTTTTTCTGGTTTCCCACAATGATGACATGTAGGTTTTCTATTCTTTGACTTTTCATTCCTCTGTTCTCCACTCTTTGATGATTCTCCTTCTTCAGTAGATCATAGGTGCTCAGTATGGCCAAGTCCAGAGGTGTCATTGGTTCTTCTTGGTGATCTTATTAGTTCCTCAAAATACCTCAAGGCTTCATTATCTTTTTTTGTTCCCTCAATGAGTTCCCTTTCAGATCTTAACTCATTTTTCAGTTGATTTCTCTCTGATCTTTGATTTTTAATTTCAACATGTTTCCTGTTGATTCAGAGGGTCTAGGGTTCTAGTATTTCTTTTCTCAAAAATGTTTATCCCCTCCTTCTAACCATCCAATGGTTACTCTTCAATGTGTACCTCTCCAATATGGATCTCCTAGATCCTCTTCATCAACTTCCCTCCAAGGTATAGTTGATTGGTTGAAGACACAAAGTTCATCCAAGGTCAACTAGTCCAACTAGTTCTTCAATTTCCTTGGTTTTCCACTAGTTTTTCCCCTAGAGCCCTAAACCCTTTCTTAGGATCTTCCCCATACACCACATTGACCCTTTCCTATGTTCTTGACTCATTAAAATTCGATTAAAAACATTCCCCACACTTTTGGATGCTCTAACAATCCAATTGTTGCCAAATGCACTAGGAGGCCTAATTCGGACTATTCCTAGTAGGTAAAAATTCCCTGTTTTGAGATCAAAGCTCCAAATTATTCCAAAAAACCTCACAAAAGACCATGAAAATCTCAAAGCTATCCACTATCCCTTCTAGAATCCAAAATCCTAGCTTCTCAATGCACCCACAACCCTAGTTATCACTAGGCCCTACTTTTCATCCTACCAATTAGGCCTCTCGACCAGTTAGGAAAAAATGCCTTCAAGTAGGTCTTCAAAATTTGTTTCACCATCTCCCACATTTTGATCCTTCAAGGAGACTCTATAGGGCTTCTACACATGCCACTAGGTATTTTCCCCAGGATCATGGGTGCTCGTTCCAAACCAAACTCTACCCTATCCAGGCTCACCTACTCCGAGCAGTCATCCATAGGGATTCATTCCAAGACTAGGAATCCCATTGAATAAAAAACAAACATTATGTACAGAACCTAACCCTTTATCCCCCATGGTTTTATCCATTTTCAATGGTGGATGTTTAGGTTAGAGCCATATTTACCTTTGCAACTCCGCAAATTGAACTTGCAGACCAGTGGCTTAAATCCTCCTATAACTTTACACTATGTTAACTTGAAATCAAACTACTATGTGCATAAGAAAGATAATTCAAAACACTACACGCCCAAGGGGTCCAATCACCAAATACAATCCATACGTAGCTTTACAGAAAGCAAAAAACACTATAGATTACAAGAAAACACAGTCTGACATCCGTACAGAGGGTTCACAAAAGTGTTGTGAAATCCAAAACTCCATTAACCTTCTTAAAATAATCAATATATGCTCAAATACCTAGGCATGGGTAGTTACAACCATTCCAACTCCCATTTGCAACTTCTTGAAAAAAGTTGCAAAAGTTGCTCGAGAAACTTTAGAAAGTTGCTAGCAAATTTTTAGCATTTTTTTCTATTTGATTATTTTATTCAACTCGATGCATGTTTTTGACTTCCATGACCCTATTTAGGTTACTTAGGGTCCTATAAGACACTCTAAACCTAAGTTACACAAAAATAGCAACTTTTACCTTCCTAGGTCAAAATGACCACAATATCACCTAGGAGCACTTTTGGCTCTTACAAACATGGAGATGAACAAATTTGGATCCAACCTAGTGGATCTTATTACAACCCAGACAAAACACCTAACACAACCCTAAAACACACAAACCACACAAAGATGGGAGGTTCTCTGCACCATACTCACCTGGGACAAAGAACTCAAGTCCCTTGAGTTAGGAGGTCTTCAACGGTGACCCCATGCTTCAGAATGTCTTCCTCAGTCATCCAAGTGGCCTCAGGTTTAGGTATTCCCTATCACTTAATTAGATACTCTTTTTAAGTACCATTCCTTGTCTTCTTAATCACTTTGGAATCCAGTATACTGTCCAACTACAGAGGGTGTGGGGTAGGCAAATCCTTGACCCAATCTTCATCTCCCAACTCTAAAAGTGTTTTTTGACCACTATCTTAGCATGGTCCCTTGTAGGGATATAGGTCACATACATTAAAGATTGGTGAAATGCCCAAATCTAGAGGCAATTCCACTTCATATGCATTCTTTCCATACTTATGCAATATCCTCAGTGGTCCTATTTTCTTCATGAGTAATTTAGTTAGCTTACCCTCGGGTAATCTTTCCTTTCTAAGATAAGAAAGTACTAGATCCCCCACCTTGAACTACAAATCCCTTCTTGTCTGATCTACCTTGGACTTATATTTCTCCCCTTGCTTTTGTAGAGTCTTCTTTACTTGGTCATGTAGCTCTTTCATCTGTTCTGCAAATGATTCTCCTTGAGCACTCCTTTTGTCTTGTAAATTGAGATCCCTTAACTCCAAGATCCCTCTAGGATTATCCCCATAAACTATCTCAAATGGGATTTTACTAGTACTCCTATTAATGGAATCATTATAGGCATATTCTTCTTGTCCTATGATATGATCCCATGAGTGTCCATGTTGCTTGGTCAAACATCTTAGTAGATTGTGTAAAGATCTATAGATAATTTAGTTTGCCCATCTGACTGAGGGTGATAGACTAAAGAGAAGGAAAAAATTTATCCCCAACATCTTTTAAAGAGTCCTCCAAAAGTGACCCACAAAATTATTGTCCCTATCACTTACTATATTCAATGGCAATCCATGGATTCTCAAAATGTCTCTAAAGAATAGGTCTACAAAATGTGAAGCATCAATGGTTTTCTTGCATGGAATGAAGTGTGCCATTTTTCTAAACCAGTCCACCACAACAAACACACTGTCATGTCCCTTTGATGTCTTTGGAAATCCCAAAATGAAGTCCATACTTAGACACTCCCAAGGCCTTTGGGGTATGGATCGGGGTTGATACAATCCAGTATTGCTACTTTGTCCTTTAGCCCTCTGACATATCTGACATTTCTCCACAAAATTTCTAGCATCTGAATGTAACCTAGGCCAATAGTAATTCCTATTCACTTTCTCAAGTGTCTTTTCCACTCCAAAGTGGCCTCCCAAGCTTCCTTGGTGTTTCTCCATGACTGTGTTCTCCCTCATTGAACACTGAGGTATACACATTAAGTTTCCTTTGAACAATAGTCCCTCCTACAACATATAATCAGTGAATTCCACTTTGAATCCATGTTGGAAATTTTCACATGACTCATAGGCATCCTTGAAATCATTTTCCTCCTTTTAGAGATCTTTTGAGTCATCCATTCCCACACTTTCCAATTGTATCTCCTGTATAGACAATACTCTTCTACTGAGAGCATCAGCAACCTTGTTGCTAACTCCTTTCTTGTGTTTGATAACAAATGTGTAGGCTTGCAAAGATTCTACCCACTTAAGGTGTCTTTGGTTCAATTTATCTTTCTCATTCAAGGAACTAAGGGCATGGTTATCTGTGTAGACCAAAAATTCCCTTGGTAGGAGATAATGTCTCCATTTTTTAAGGGCTTGTACCATAGCATACAATTCTAAATCATAGGTAGAGTACTTATGTTTAGCCTCATTCAACTTCTTTGAGAAGAATTCCACAAGGTGTCCCTCTTGAATTAACACTACTCCAATGGGTAGCTTGCTAGCATCACACTCCACCACAAATAATTGATTGAAGTTGGGGAACCTAAGTGTAGGTAATTCAATTATCCTCTTTTTCAACATTTCAAATCCTTGATCTGCTACTTCTATCCACTTGAACTGACATTTGATTCCTCCTTTAATGGTGTTGAGGATAGGGGCACATACATGACTAAAATTTATCACAAATTTCCTATAGTAGGAGGCTAATCCATGAAAACTCCTAACATCCCCTATGGATCTAGGTGTAGGCCATTCCAAAATAGACTTGACCTTATCAAGATTCATCTTCATACATCCATTAGCAACCACAAAACCAAGATAGACTAATTCAATTTTCAAGAACTCACACTTTTCCTGATTGATCATCAACTTCTCTTAGTGTAGACTCCTCAATACCAACTCCAAATGCTTCATTTTCTCCTCCTTAGACCTACTAAAGATCAAAATCTCATCAAGATAAACTATTACAAACTTACCTATAAAATTTTCTAGCACTTCATTCATGAGCCTCATGAATGTGCTAGGTGCATTTGTTAGGCCAAAGGGCATTACTAGCCACTCATAAAGACCTTCACTGGTTTTTAAGGTTGTCTTCCATTCATCACCAGGCCTAACTCTGATTTGGTGATATCCTGACTTCAAATCCACCTTGGAAAAATAACAAGAACCCCCCAAGTTGTCTACCAAATCTTCAATCTGGAGCATTGGGAATCTATATCTGATTGTGATTTTTTTATGGCTTTAGAGTCTATACACATCCTCCATTTTCCATCTTTCTTGGGTGCAAGGATAGTTGGCACAGCACAAGGGCTCAAACTCTTCCTTATTAGTCCCTTCTCCAACAAATCTTGAGTCTGTTTTTCTATCTCTTCATTTTGACTTGATTTCATCTTATATGTTGCCTTGTTAGGTAGATTAGCTCATGGTATGAGTTCTATCTGGTGGCTCACATCCCTCGTGGGTGGAAATGCACTAGGAAATCCATTATTCACTATTTCTGGATACTTTTCCAATATTGCTTGTACTTCTTGTGGCATATTGGCTTTCTCTTTAGTCTCCTCCTTTGGCTTCACTATCACTGCACAATAGACCCCTTTCTCCTTCTTCATAGCCTTTAAAAACTCCTTTTCACTCAAGAGCATCACACTAGTTCCCACATGCTTCTCTTCATTAGTTTCATGTAAGGGATCCATCTGAAACTTCTTTCCTTGCTTAGTAATCACATAGTTATTCTTCTCACCATCATGGATGGCCTTCACATCATATTTCCATGGATGTCCTAGAAGGAGATGACATGCATCCATGGGAAATATGTCACATAGGACCTTGTCCTTATACTCACCTATTTCAAACTCCATCATAGTTTGTTCATCCACCACTATCTAATGTCCCTTGTTTAGCCATGATAATTTATAGGGAGTGGTGTGAGGTATCCTTCTAAGTTTCAGTTTGTCCACCATCTTAGTTGACACTATATTCTCTGTGGATCCAGAGTCCACTATCACCTTGTAGATCTTCCCATGGGACCTACAAGTAGTCTTGAACAAGTTATTTCTTTGAGGTGGCTCTGTGACACTAGGAACTTTAAACAAAGTCCTTCTCAACATGAGATTCTCTCCATCCAACACTGGCCCTGCCTTGGAGATGGGAGAACTAACACTTTGAATGTCATCCTCTTGTAACAACTGATTCCTTCTTTCTCCCATTTATGATGTGGAACTCTTGTAAGGACATCTGCCCATTGTATGGCCCACTTGGTTGCAATTGTAACATCTGTCAGTGAAGATAGAATTGGACCTTCCTTGTGACTGGAATCTACCCCTTGGTGGCCCTCTTCCTCTGTATCCTCCTCTTTGGAAGGATCCTCTATACTGGTTACTCCCACTATTATTAGTGGACTGATTCTCTTCTTGTCTCCTTGGGCTTTGTCCTCTGCCAAAGTTACTCCTACCTCTGAATCCTCTATTGTTATTACCCCTACCTCTTTGGTGGAAATCATTCCTCCTTCTAGTCTTCTCCTTTGCTCTCAAAGCTAACTGAAAACACATGTGCATACTGTCAGGAGCCATCATACTAATTTCATATTAAATCCCTTGTCTCAACCCATTGAGGTACCTTGCTACCTTTTCTACCTCTTCTTCTTGTCTTCTTTCCCTTAGGCTCAATTTGTGGACTCCTTAGTATAGGAACTTACTGTCAACTCCTTTTTTCTCAAGTTCTACAACTTCTGATACATTTGGATCTCATAATCAATGGATAGGAATTGTGCCCTCATCCTGATCTTCATTCTCTCCCAAGAAGCTATCTTCTTCTTACCAGTGGCTACCATGTCATCTTGCATCATGTTCCACCACACCAATGCAGATCCTTTGATTCTAGCCTTTGCATAGCTGACCCTCTTCTCCTCTGATACTTCCTTGTAGTCAAACTGGCTGTTTATGGCCTCTAACCAATCTAATAACTCTTCACCATTCAAGCTACCACAATAGTAAGGTATATGTTCCATACTATATTTTTTGATGGACTTTAAGGCATCCAAGAATACCTTTTGTTCTTTATCCATTTGCACTTCTTTTTCTTTAGATTCTCTTGACTGGTTTTCAGTTTCATCATCACTCTCATCTCCCAATTCAGTTATTCTCTTCTTACTCCTTGGTCCTGACACACTAGCCTTCTCCAAGAGGCCTTGAACCAACTTTACAATGGCATCCATACTCATTTCCTTAAGAGGCATGCTATAAACCTCTTGGCTCTCCTCCCCTTCAGACATAGACTAAACTTCATGAAATTTCGGCTCTGATACCACTCTGATGTAGAGGGTCTAGGGTTCTAGTCTTTCTTTTCTCCAAAATGTTTATCCCCTCCTTATAAACATCCAATGGCTACTCTTCCATGTATACCTCTCCAATATGGGTCTCCTAGATCCTCTCCCTCAACTTGCCTCCAAGGTATAGTTGATTGGTTGAAGACACAAAGTTCATCCAAGGTCAACTAGTCCAACTAGTTCTTCCATTTCCTTAGTTTTCCACTAGATTTTCCCCTAGAGCCCTAAACCCTTGCTTAGGATCTTCCCCATACACCACATAAACCCTTGCCTATGTTCTTGACTCATTAAAAGTCAATCAGAAACATTCCCCAAACTTTTGGATGCTCTAACAATCCAATTGTTGCCAAATACACTAGGAGGCCTAATTAGGACTATTCCTAGTAGGTTAAATTTCACTGTTTAGAGCTCAAAGCTCCAAATTCTTCCAAACAACCTCATAGAAGACCATGAAAATCTCAAAGCTATCCACTAGCCCTTCTAGAATCCAAAATCCTAGCTTCTCAATGCACCAACAACCCTAGTTATTCTTATAGTAATTATCTGTTTACACTTATTAATTAGATCACTCTGATTTAATTAATTAAGTTGTTCATTACTCTAGTTTTCTTAAGCTATCTCTTAGGTGTATTATAATTAATATTTATATTAATTATTAATGTGCAACCTAGCTTCTCTAGTTTTAAGGTTTCGTTCACCTTTATAGGTTGAACTTTGTAGCTCTTTTTTTCATTAACTCGGATTATAATTTAGCTCTCACATTTTGAGTAACTTCTGAGTTCTTCTTTTTCCCTCTTTTTGCTTCTCTCCTGTAACAAATTATTTTCATATAGGTGTTCTTAGTGTTCTATGGATTTGTATCTCTCAAATGCTACATGGTATCAGAGCTACCCTGCTGCTGCCTAGTTTGGAGGTCTTGAAGCTGTGATTCGAAGACAAAAACCACAGCTTCTCTAGGTTTTTTCTTCAATCCAGAGGAGGCACTTTTTCTAGAGCACTTTGAGAAAAAATGGACACCACCATCACGCTCAGAAGGCTTGAGAGAGTCAAAATTCATATAAATTTTGTATTTTTTGGCCGTAGTGACCTCTAGGAAAAAATTTCTCCCTCCTAGGTCGTACGACATGCAAATCGAGGAAAAATTTAAAATCTCAAAAAAAATGCCTGTTTAGGGCTCATTTTGGGCACTTCCAGCCACACCGCTAGTGCGCCACCCCAGCGTCACCGTGGCCCAACCCACTCCTGGCTCCCGCCGACATGCCACCAGCAGGCCGCCCGGCAGCTGTCACTGACAAACCACCACCTGGCCACCACCTAGCTGCCACCTCTGCCGGCCAGTGCCACCACTTCTCCACTCATGCGCTGCCACCCCTGTGACATCATCATTCTAAGGCTGACGTCATTTGTCAGAAATAATTCAATTTTTCCGGCGACAGGAAATTTTTTTAGCAAACAGTCTTTTGACGGCCATACGGTCATCAATTTTTTTGCCAGGTGCTTCGACAGTCGTTTGACCGTCAAATTATTTCCCGTCTCTGGTTTTTTCCAGAGAGCTCTTTCTTTGGAGGTGATGTTGGTTTTTTGGCCATATCTTGTGCATACAGTGTCCATTTTTGAAAAACAAAATATCTTCGGAAAGGTGTTTTTGAGCTGGATGTGATGATGCTAGTCTTGTTTGCTGATTTGGCTATTTGAGCTCATGTTTTTGGCATCGAAGTAGAGGTTTCAGTTTCCTCCATCTCTGCATATGGCATCTAGTTTTTCTTCTCATTTTTTGTGCTTTCTATAGTTGTCTCTTTGCTATACAGGGGATAAGATTATATTCATTATGGGGGGTGCAATCTTCCTTTTTGTCATTTACTTCAGAAAAGACCCTTCTTTTTCCATCTTATTCTTCTCTCAATATCGGACCCCTCTGTGGCTTGGTTGACACCACATAATTATCACACCTGGAAACCACACATGACTAGGCTACTTATGTCACATGGCTTATGGTCATGTTTGGATGAGCACCAACCTATCCTCTAGTGACCTTTTGAGGTTCTTCAGCATAGAAACAAAATGGATGAATCCATGGGCTTGATTGCACTGAACACTTCTGACAGTCTCCTATTTCATCTGGATGGTCTGACCACTCCTCGAGCTATTTGGGGAAAGTTTGCAGATCTGTTTGGCACAGTGAATGAGTTCTAGGCACTTCATCTTGATCCAGAGTTGACCACTTTGTCTCCTGATAGTTTTTCTGCCATTGAGGACTTCTTGATGAATTTTAATGCTCTTCGATCAATTTTACAGGGATGTGGGAAGATCAAATCAGATGATGAGTGTATCTTCCTGATACTCTCAAAGCTTCGCAGATAGTTTCATATTTTCACCTCCACTTTCTATTCCACTATGGATGCCTTGGGTCCCAGTCACAATATGCATTCCTTTATGGCCTTCTATGATTAGTTGACTCGAGAGAAGTCAAAGCTTCAACAGTTAAATGATGCTTCCGGCTCTATGAGCCATGCCTTGGTTGCTCATCCATCTTTACGGAAGCTGGAGCAGAAAACATGTATCATCAACCACAGAGTCCTAGAAGGATTCCCCTTCTCAACATTCCTCTAGCCCACTTCCCTCACCTAAGGGTAAATCAAAGACTGACAAACCTAAGTGTACTTATTGCAATAAGTTAATCATGATGAGTCTCAGTTCTTTCAAAAGAATATAGATGGATATGCCCAACAGGTTTCTGAGTTGATAGCTCTTCTTCACAAAAGCAAGATTGACATTCCTCCCTCTTTTTCTCACTAGTCTTCTTCATCATCTTCTTAGGAAGATGGGTAAGACAACAGAAAGGGTCATGGCTTTTGTACATCTTCTATAGCTCCCTCTTCTAGGTGGCTGCTAGATTCTGATGCTTCACATCATATGGCATCTTCTCTGAGTTCCTTCTCATCTTTTGTGGCCTCTCCTACCCCACACATCTTGATGGGGAATGACATTGTTATGCCTGTGTGTGGGCATGGTTCTATTGACATTGATGGTGGTGCATTCCATGATGTACTATGTGTTCCATCCTTGTCCTTGAACCTTCTTTCTATTTATCAGATTACTCACAGTGGGATAGAGAAGACAATTGAGTTCATTGTAGATTCTATACACATTAGACACAGTGCAACTGGCCACATTGTTGCTACAGGGACAGTTGATCATGCCACCTACCTCTACTCCTTCTCCCATTTTGGTCCACCATCTCCAGTATCGAAGAATATCTCTCCCACTTCACGAGTGCCTAGTGAGAAGAAGTTGGGTCACCTAAACTTCTGTGTTGCTCCTGAGATCATTTTTGTGGCTTCTCCACCTCCTCCTCTTGCTTTGTCTGCATTTTTTTCGCATGATTCTTCTTCAGTTGTCCCTGTTATGGTTGCTCCCTACATCGAGCCTTCCACTCCAGTTGTTGAGGGAATATTTGAGGACATTCATCTCCTTCGAGCTGACAAATTAACCTCATCTATTGGCCCACCTTCAGTGGGGATTCCATTCCAAGAGTCTCATTCATTCTCCTTTGAGCACTAGTTAGGCCTTTCGGTTTCACCTCTCATTCAGGGGTTTCCATGTTGCTTTGTGCCTCTGTTTCTTCCACATTGGAGTTCCATTGGTTCGATCATTCCTACAAGGGTTCCATCATTCTGGGGGGACTTTGGTGTCGCATCCCTCTCTCATGGGGGTCTGATTGTACTTATGGTTTTGAGAGAGTCTCTTGAGCCATTATTTTCTGCATTTTTTTTCTATCTCTTCTTGGAGTAGGGTTTTTCCCATGTGGTTTTCTCTATTTCTCTGCTTTATAGAGATTTGGTTGTGCTTGGGTACCTGATCAAGCCTTGTTGTCGGGACCCATTTTCCTACTTTCTTAGTTGTGCTAGGTTAGCTTACCTCATGAGCTTTGCTTAAGGGGGTGTTAGAGTAATTATCTGTTTACACTTATTAATTAGATCACTCTGATTTAATTAATTAAGTTTTTCATTACTCTAGTTTACTTAAGCTATCTCTTAGGTGCATTATAATTAATATTTATATTAATTATTAATGTGCAACCTAGCTTCTCTAGTTTTAGGGTTCTTTTCACTTTTATAGGTTGAACTTTGTAGTTCTTTTTTTCATTAACTCAGATTATAATTTAGCTCTCACATTTTGAGTAACTTCTGAGTTCTTCTTTTTCCCTCTTTCTTCTTCTGTCCTGTAATAGGTTATTTGCATGCAGGTGTTCTTGGCATTCTGTGGATTTGTATCTCTCAAATCCTATAGTTATCACCAGGCCCTAGTTTTCAGCATACCAATTAGGCCTCTAGACTAGTCAGGACAAAATGCCTTCAAGTAGGTCTTCAAACTTCATTTCACCATCTCCCACCTTTTGATCCTTCAAGGAGACTCTCTAGGGCTTTTGTACATGCCACTAGGTCTTTTCTCCAAGATCATGGGTGCTCGATCCAAACCAAACTTTACCATGTCCAAGCTCACCTTCTCCTAGTAGTCAGCCATAGGGCTTCATTCCAAGACTAGGAATCACATTGCAGAAATAGAAAGAAAAACAAAAACATTATGTACAGACCCTAACCCTTCATCCCCTATGGTTTCAACCAATTTCAACAGTGGCTGTTTAGGTTAGAGCCATATTTATCTCTGCAACACTGCAAATTGAACTTGCAGACCAGTGGCTTAAATCATACTATAAATTTACACTATGTTAACTTGAAATAAAACTACTATGTGCATAAGAAAGTTAATTCAAAACACTACACCCTCATGGGGTCTGATCACCCAATCCATTCCGTACACAGCCATACAAAAAGCAAAAAAACACTACAGATTACAAGAAAACACAGCTTGACATTTGTACAGAGGGTTCACAAAAGTGTTATGCAATCCAAAACTCCATTGACCTTCTAAAAATCATCAATCCATGCTCAAATACCTGAGCATGGGTAGTTACAACCGCTCCATCTCCCATTTGCAACTTCTTGCAAAAAGTTGCAAAAGTTGCTCGAGCAACTTTTTAGCATCTTTTGCTATTTGACTATTTTAGTCAACTCGATGCATGTTTTTTACTTCCATGACCCTAGTTAAGTTACTTAGGGTCCTAGAAGACACTCTAAACCCAAGTTACACAAAAATAGCAACTTTTACCTTCCTAGGTCAAAATGACCACAATATCACCTAGGAGCACTTTTGGCTCTTACAAACATGGAGATGAACAAATTTGGATCCAACCTAGTGGATCTTATTACAACCCACAAAAAACACCTAACACAACCCTAAAACACACAAACCACACCAAAAAGGGTGGATTTTTAATTTTAACATATTTCCTGTTCACCTCTTGGTTTGCAAATAACAGTTGGTTGACCATGTCCAACTAATTATTTGTGAGCTTCTGCACATCACTTTTCCTTTCATCAATTCTTTTAGTCATTTGTCTCTTATCTTCTTCAGCCATTATCTTGTCCTCCTTAGCTTTATTCTTCTGATCAATCACCTCACATAGTGTTATTGATTGAGTTTCTTGTTCTATATTTAGAATTTTGACTTGTTCTTTCAGTGTGTTGTTTTTCTCCAATAGATCTGCCATTGTTACATTAATTTCTTTAGAATTTCTATTATCAAATATATATTTGAAGTGTCTTCTTCTTTATATTGAGTTTCATTCAGCTGTGTTTCCAATTCTCTTCTTTCCTTTAAGGATTTCTTCAATTCCTCTCTTGTTGTCTTGAGTTGTTTTAGTGCAAGCTGGATATCAATCTTCTGATTCTATATGACCTTTCCCAGCTTATAAATCTCCATCTCCAAGATCTTAACTCTCAAGTGGTTAGATTTCTTCTAAGAGAGCGAAGCTCTTATACCAATTATTGGAAGCCTTAAATGGGAAAGAAATATACTGAGAGTGGGGGTGAATCATGATCTATAAAACTTATTCACTTTAGAAATAAATTGATTCAATATGTAAACATAAACATTAACTGCAATACTATAGTAGATCTAACATCTAATCAGATCCATGATAAACACATAACGCAAAGATACGGTAACCCAGAAACCCTTGAAAGGTAAAACTGGGGTGGGGATGACACCCACAAATCTTCACTACTGCAATAACAAATTGTTCTTGTTAGGGCTACAAAGTTTTAATCACTTCTGATGATCTACCCTATGAGGGGTCTTCCCTGCTAAGAGCATGTACATATTTATATAATCTACCTTGATTAAAGGATTTAAACTTACAGCTAAGTAAGAACTCTGTTAGGAGATTTATAAAAGTCTGTTATGACTACTTTGTTAAGAGATCTACCCTTATTCACTTGCTAGAATGTATCAGTACCTGATCCTTCAGTTCACACTTCGAATGCTGATATCAGATCTCCTCTTTCCAACTCTTAAACTGATCTCAAAAATTTTATATAACTCTTTTCTATCCTTCACCGCTCTGCTCGGTCACTCTGTCTAATCTATGCTTCTGATGTACAAAAACTCTGCTTCTTCTGCATACACATCAGATCTATGCTCTTTGCATCCGCATATATGATTAGGGTTTTGTATTTTTCCTTATCTAGATAATTGATGAAGCTTCCATATCAAGATCAACGATCTAGATTCATCACTTTTGTCGCTTAAGCATTCCTATTTTTTGATTGGTTGCATTGCATGTATAGGGATTAATGATCTTTTCCATAACACGTAATTAACTCAGTTAAACGTCTTGAACAATCATTAAATCATACATTGAAGTCGGCCAAAATGATTTACCTAAGTGTTTGTGCCATTCCAAACACATATATAAAAATTGTCTTACTCGACATATGAAAACTCTGGTGCTCGGTCAAAACTATCTCGCTCGGCATATACATATGTTGTGACTTGGCACTAACTGTTCTATACAACTCGACATTCAATCTGCTTGGCAACTATTGAGTACTTGGTGATCATTGACATGCTCGGCAGTAACTACTACTCAGTACATACATTAATCAACCTTAGTAGGATGGCTAGGTTGCAGTGATGACTGACCAACCTACCTTGATAATGACTAAGTGTGTGACACTAATAGACAACATAACTTGGAGATCAACAGTACAAATACCTCTAAATAACACCTTACGATCACAACTCTAGATCTTCAATGCTTCACCTGAACAACTGAAATCATATTTTTTGAACATATTGAACACACTATCTAAAACAACCAATAGTATGTTGACATCAATGACACAACAATAATGGCAGGTCACCCAAACACCAAACTCCGATATGCTCAACAATCTTCCAATAGTTCATGTATCAAGCACCCAATCATTTTTTGTAATTTATTTTGTATTTAAAATAAGGGCATCATCATTTTCTATATCTTCTCCTTAGCTCTAACCAAGCTCTAATACCAATTCAAAGATATAATTGAGCATATATAGCCAATAAACATATCTAAGACAACAATAAAAAATAAAGACAAGACACATAACATAGAAAATCATAGCGGTTCACCAAATCCTGCTACATCTACTCTCAAAATAGGGAAAAGCCTTTTATTAATGTTTACCAACTCTACAATCCATGACATGTACAAAACCATTTAAATAAACTTATACAACTATCAAATCTAGAGATGGGAAGATCATGTAACAGTTGGGCTTCACTTACTCAATAGGGTCAACATCTTTGTGTGTGCCTTCCCTTGGGCACGTGAATAACTCAAAGTTCTGAGTTGATGTTTAGTTTAATGGACTTCATTTAGTTTTATTTGATTACTTCAACACTTTGAGTTCTTTTGGTGAAAATGCCTTGTATAATATACTACATTTTCATTTGTGGTAGTGGTGGCTATGAAACTATCACATGGTGTAAATTATCAAGACTATTGCAAAATAAACAAATGCAACATAAGATAATAACCAAAAGAAACAAACTCCAAGAAAATAGGGTACACAATAATAAAATACAAGATGTTATATTGATGCTCATAGTTTCAAAGAATTACTTTAATTGGTAATGAATGGAATGAGATAAAGCCATTGATCTAGAACGTGTATATATACACATTTGCCACTGCAATATGAAAGGGTCTTAATAAGACTAAATATATAATGTATTAAACAATGCACAAAGTGTGCAAGGTAAATTGGAACTAATTAAGAACATAGAGTGAGTTTATGTATAGGAGAGATCTATAATAAATCTACCTGGTTCAATATATAATGCCATTTCTGAGATATTCTTGATTTTAGCTCTAAAACAACAATTCAATCTTGAGTGTGAATTGCAATATATTTATAAATATAATTTTATCAAAAGGTGAAGAAATTTATTAAAATGTTCAACTTATGTTTCTATGGATAATTGCAAGATATAAGTTATTGTAGTGCCCTCATGTCTCCACTTCCAAAATCGACATTCCTCTGTCTATATTTGGTCAGCCAAGATGTGTTGTATATAGAAAATTTGGGATCACAAAATTAAAGTACAGAGTCAAACAATCTTTTATTTCCTCCAACTTTCCTCAAACACACATATCCTCTAATAATTATATTTCTCTAAGAATTCTCCTATAAATTATTTCTATGCTACTTTAATCAATTTCGTGTTAGCTTATATTTCTAACAATTATATTTATCTAAGAATTCATTAAAATTCATCAGTCAATGAAGGACAAGAGAAAAACATGTATCAATGTACAATTATAGCATTCCAAGACATACAAACAACTACATGAATATTGATTGCAACCATTACATGACATTAGGTCAATATGAGCTTTAAAAAACATATTACATGGAGTTTAGAAAATCTCATTCATTTTTGTCTGCACGCTTTGTGAATTGATCGTCAATATCGGGAGACTTCCATGCACATGACAATGATTTTTTTAGTGAAATGAACAAAACGAAGTGATGCACGGTATTCCGTTTTCGTATTTACCTTTTCCGTTATAACGCATTATTCGAGATAATTTGGGTTGTGGACGGATAAATATATATGTACCTGCAGAAAGCTACCTGTCAAGTGGGTCCCGCCTTTCCCTATCCCAAACCAAAGAAATTATATATTTATTATTTATTTATATATTTATTTTAGATAAAAATTTATATTTATTACTTGTAATATTACTTATTAAATTAATTAAAATTTAATATTAATAATTTATTTAAACTAAAATATATTATGTATTACAGGTATATTTAATAAGTTCTACTACATTTATTCTAGTTATACTTAACCGTCTCTTATATAAGATATACATTATAATTTATATGTAATATTCTATAGAATAATAATTATTTTATATAATACAATTATATATTAAAAAAAAAAATTTAAATATAATTTCTAATAATATATATAGAGAGGGTTGTCTCACCTTCACACTCACCTTCTGCAAATAGCAAGTCCCGTCTAGACAACTTTCAAGTTCTTTTATGTTATTGAAGTCTACCTTCTTGATTGAAGCTTCCCATGAGATAGATGTGTCTTAACAAATTATGTGGTTCCTCTCTTCACATATGTGTCAAATTAATAAGGATAGTCTAAAGATATGCATACTAGAGAATAGTACATTATGTTACTAAAAAAGTCGCGACGAAAAAAGTTTGAGGAGTTTAAGAGGGCCCTAGAGTACCTCAACCTAGCAAAAATAAAAGATCCATCTTTGCATGCAAAGGGACAATTGACAAATAGGAGGTCAGTTGTTCCCACTTAGATCAAATAAAGTGTGCAATTTAAGGGGCTTTAATATATCCTTGCTTCTTCAGATTATCTAATTATAATAATTTGTTATGTGTGGCAAGTCATACAAAGGCGTGAATTGTTCCAAAACATTTTGATGACCTAAGATGCATCTAGCAGGTCATGATTCTAAATAAGGTAATCCAAATTAGCCATACATCCTCCAAATATAGAACGTGTTTGTCTCAGCGGCCAATGCAAAGAAACTAAGGTAGCTATAAAATTAAAAACTTTGCATATATGTCTACTATGGGAAATTTCGACCACAAAATTTGGCTTCATTCCTTTTCAATCACCCATAATTTATCATGTCATATCAGTCTTTCAATGTAGGCTTAAAAGAAGCACATGTCAAGCAAGTGAAACTATGTTATGGAGAATAGATAAGCAAGTAAATCTTTCCTTAGTTGAGTAGTTGAAGTTGGTGAGATTATATAACAACCAATTGAACATGGTTCTTATTCAAACTAAAGCTTTTAAGGACCAACCATGATGGCATTTCAAATTCCAAATTTGATAATATCCTTTGATACCTTAATATATCAAAAAAAATTAGATCATGGTATAATATCTTATTGTTGCATAAATTGATATCATTATTTTATCATATCGTCAATAGATTACAACACCATATCCAATTCAATTTTGTATCATAAAGATTAAAAAAACTCTCCCACTAAAGATTCCAACAAGATTTACTAATGTGAGTCGTCAATTTTGGGAATAACAATTGTTGCTATATTGTTGTTAAAGGACAAAAAATATAGTCGGGGTTATTGATTCTTATGAAGCTTATGAATTTCCCTATTGTTAAGGGTCCTTATACAAGCCTACTTCCCAACTTATCTAAAACTCTACACAATATATTTTTCAAGGAAATACGTTTTGCAATGCCTAGGTATAAAGATTTGCATGATTTTGTCATTTGTACCCAAGCTCATGGTGATAGTGTAATATCTAAAGTGGATTCATCCTTATAAGAGAGGACTAGTTGGATATGATGTAGAATAGTTTATATCAATTTGAAATTTGAACATGCATAGAGTATGGGAAGATGATAAGTAAGGACCAAATAAATAATATAAGATTCGTAATTTTTTTTCAATAATTTGGCATAAACACCATGAGAAAAAATGTGGATTTTTTTAGAATCCTTTGTATGTACAATTAATCACATTAAGGAGCATCAAACTTTACTTACTCAAAAAAAAAAAATTCATGATCATGGCATATGAGTTGTCATGTTTGTTTCCATACACTCTCACTATCTCAAAAAGAAGAGATTACAAGCATTTCACTAATTTTTCTATCAAGATTGTAAAGTTTTCAACGATTTTATAATTTTTTTATAACACTTTGAATTAAATAAAATTATAAAATTTGCTATTTTTTATTACAAATGATCTTCATACTTCGATCAATAATAACAAACTAAGATAATTTCAAACTCTTTTGAAAAATAGACTTTGTATCTTTAAACTCCTTCAAAGCTCCCCTTCAATATCCTTCTCCTTTGCATATAATATTCCAAACATGCATTTGATCAAAAGTCCACTTGGCCAAATAGTCAACCACACCATTCCACTCCCTAGGAATGTGCCTGAAAACAACATAATCAAAAGAACCACTTAACCAAAGAATTTGTCTAATAACCACAACTAATTGCCAACTAACACCATCAAGCAGCTACCTAGTGAGCAAAGTTACCACTACCTCAAATCAGAGATTAAGGTAGATAATGAAGGAATCGATAAATTATAAAATTTGGTTGTCTATAAATGTTAAATTTTGGATCAGATTATGTGGATTTTAATTTTTCTTAGATGACCTCAATATATGTAATATATTTAATCACAATATATGAATATATATTTATTATCAATATAATAACAATATATATAAATATATATAATATTCAATATCATGTTGTATAGATGAGACTTGCATTCAATATAGTGTTGTATATACTTGTCTTCAATCAAATGATCATTGAATATAAATATAGTAGACATGATGATATAGAGGCATGTCTCTTTGAAGAGACATGACTCTATATAATCATGTCTTTTCAATATCCAAATTA
>MU225900.1:7205426-7231399 GCA_018584345.1 Thuja plicata | reverse complement strand
ATAAGGAAACTTGTAAATGAACATACTTAGTTATCCCTTACAAACCATAAATAACCCACATATAACAAAGACCATATAAAGAGATTTTTTAATGCATTATAACATAGACACATTTTTATCCTTGTATTGGGTAGCTTGAGTAGGGGCCTTACACTTACCTCTGGTGCAAGTATCAGACATATTTCTCAAGGCTATAAGATTTATGACACCTAAAAGTTCCTCCCTACTAGACAACAGTGGCATACTGCCTGTGACAAAGCATCACTTTCTTTATGCTAGGGTTTCTGCAGATTATGGCGTATGTTCTCATTATGGCATATGTTCTCATATTGACTAATATCAATCAGGCCATCTTAGGGTATATGCCTCTAGTCATGTAATATGCTCTTAACCAAAGGCTAAAATACAAGACATATATTGAAATTGATAATAAGATCGTGAATGTCTAGGTTCCAGACAATTTGTTCAATCCCTCAATGAGGCATTTAGAAAGACACCAACCATTGCAAAATTAATTGGCATCTAACCTTGAATAGATAGGGTCAAAGCTTCAGTGAGACAGCAGTGGCATGCTGCCCGTGACAAAGCATCACTTTCTTTATGCTAGGGTTTCTGCAGATTACGGCGTATGTTATCATTATGGCGTATATTCATCACATTGACTAATATCTATAATATGCTCTTAACCAAAGGCTAAAATACAAGACATACCTCAAATGGTGAGTACACGGTGGCAGCTTGTTGATGAGTACATGGTGGCTATACCCTAAACATGAAGGAAACTAGTTGAATGAATTGCAAACCGGCCCGGAGGTGTGATGAATGAGCTATTGGATTCTTCAGTTGTGACTGGTAGCTAGATTCAATACAACAAGAGCCCTCTTCACGCGTAGAATGGTACAGTTTCCTTTCACTCGCATGCACAGCTTGATCACAAATGAGCCTTTCTTTTTTTTTTTTATAATCAAGAGGGTGTCACAATTATGACGCTATCATCGCTATTACGACAGCGTTAGGGGCACTTTAAAAAAATAAAAAAATCACACACAAATGGTAGCGCCATCGCAAATTAGCATCATAATTTGACTCTAAATGTTGTAGTAAAATTCCATGAAGTTGAAGACACTGCTACACTGCCAAAACAATGGCATGGATAAAATAGTGATCCAAAGGAAATAAATAATAACAATCATGATAAACAATAAATGGTGCCAAAGAAACAATGATAAAGAAATATCAGGACAGTGGTATATAGAAGAACTAAAGGCTATTCAATCAAAGACAAATTAGTGAAATCCAAATATATATCAGAATACAGTGTTTCAGTTGGAAGGATACTGCTATTAATGTCCTAAAACAATGGTAAGTGGTTTGTATATGAGTAATATAGTGTTGAAATATAGTATTTAAAAAAAAAAGGTTTTGATAAAAAAGAAACACATGATAGCTTTGATCTCGAAACCTCCATCATCCACCATGAATGCATTTAACCTCTAATCAATACTCTTCAAGTGAACCCCATTGGAGAAGAATACGCATCCAATATGCAATATCATATGCAAGACCTAGACAAAATGAGTCATGCCACATGCAACCCCATATGCTTCAAATCGAATGCAAGGAATGTATATAATTGAAACTATCATAAGGTATGGGGTATGATGTATCAATATTATATTTTAATTGAGTGTACAAAAATTCAACTCAGCTCTATGAAAGAATAATAACATACCTTCATTGCATTCATACTAGATGTAGAATTCATTGCCTATATGTTGTTGTGGCCATAATAGAGCATCCAATCAAGTTGCTTTGGCAATTGAATTCTCAAAACAAATGGAATTTGGTCGTCTCCATCAAAAATAGTGGCACTATATTGCTGATATGCAAACCACTTATCGGGGTTTGTCAAAACTCATTGTTTCAATGAACGAGCATCATTACTATCTAATACAGCTTAATGTCTTAATTTTATGATCAATGTTTGCAATATCATCCATGGTAAGAAAATCATCCCTACAAGATTGACCATCAAACATGGTTATCTTTTCACGCACCATTTGCTTATGTTTTTTATGCACTACATCTGTGGGCATGTCAAGTAACAGTAATGACTCCACCCATTGATGAAATTGTTTGCTAATATATGGTGCAAAAAAGATCTTGTTCCTAAAAATTCATTGTTCATTTGACCATGACAAGTTTTGTCTTTATTATCCACATGTTGAACTTGGTGATACCATATTAATACATGGTTTGGCTTACGAACTGTGATTCATGTGCTAAAATGACAAGTGCGACCACATTGTGTATGTTTACGACCAGATCTACTACCCTTCCTTATTTTAGGCACTAAAGAAGGATCAAAAGGTGTTGTATCTTTTTCCCTATAGTCGTGAGGTCCATACACACACCAATACCTATTAAATTCAATAAGAACATTCAAACTTATAATGAGTATAGTTAACCAATCATAAGAGACATTTTTTCAATTCACAATTATGAGTATAAACATTTGTAATTAGTGTATTATCCTTATTCATACATGTTATATTCTAAAAAACTATTAATCTTGATTTTTGTATCAGAATTAAGAGGTTGCTTCTTTTTATGAATTTTGCAAAAGAAGGTTAGGTATGATTCCCTTGAGCTTTCTCCCTCAATAAAATCATTCAATCTATTGGCTTTAATCCAAGCTGAAAATAAGTCTCCCTTGGGCATTTATAGACATATTTCTCCCATGAGAGGTCTTTGTACGAAAACTTTCCACGAGGGGGTAGTTGAATGACTTCATCCATGATGCACGACCAATTGACATCCATCTAGTGGACAAAAGAATGTTAGAATTTGATTGGGAAATGTCCACACATGATATAATACACTTGGTAGTCTAAATAAATAATACATTACCATGAATTTGATCCTTGATGTGTCTTTGGTTACAAATAAATGAAAATGACAAGTTACCATGAATTTGATGCTTTGTTGGAAGGCAACCTGGGCTATACATACTGAAAGATTCCTCCTCTTTTCTTCTTTCTCTTCAAAAGGATTTGCAAACGGGATTTGAACAAGCTTTGACAACCTAAAAAATGGAAGGGGAAAACATAAGCATAGGAAATGGAAATACTGAGAAAAATTTGTCTTTTTAAGTGGTTTTGTAATTATAGAAAATAACACTACTGGCTCTAGTGGGATGGGATGAATATAGATATGGACTTTTCTAGTTGAAAAAATTATTGTAGGAAGATTTCTAGCTAAAACATTTGGTAAATGTTGTCTAAACAGAGGCATTCACATGCCATCACAAATAATTTTGACAACAAACTATGTTTTATGAAGTTTGACTACATAGTAGTGTGAACCCAATGATATTGAGCTATCAAAAGAATCAAGTTCTAGTAGATATGAAAAGTCATATGGATCTATGTTAAATAATTCTACTGATCAAGCTTTGTATGCCCTCCAATAGCTTTTCAATCAAGACTCTTAAAGAACACAAAACAACAACATTTCTTGACAAGATTCTATCAAACATTTTGCATGTTCTTCTTATCAGGGTGTTATAGCTACAACATCTATTAAATACATAATTTGCCAAATTATATCAAAGAGACAAAGGGATTAGAGAAAGCAGTCTTGTAACTATAATTGAAATAGATAAGCTAGATGACATACAGTTGGACAAGGACAAGAACCAAGAAATTCTAAAAACAGAAGAAGATTTAGCAAAGGAAGAGTTTCATTCTCTAAAGAATGAGCTAAAGGATGTAAATAAACAATCGGTTCAAACAATTGCACGGAAGTACAAAAGGAAGCTGTGAAAGATGAAAATAGATAGCAAGGAGGTGAAGAATAACTTACAGCTAAGGAGCGGGATATAAATTTCAAACAAATTCAGTAGAAGGTGAAATTTTGGAATGAGATGGTAAAGCAACCATATAACTATAACAAAATTTGTCATAGAATTTTGGAAAATGATTGCAACAATGAAGATATGATATCCAAAGATCCAATTATGGAGTTTGAGCAACATTTTCAGATTCAAAAAATTGACAAAAGGAAAGAAGAAATGTATGGTTGATTCTCAATGGAAGCAACTAGTGAATTTCATGAAATTTATGAATAATGTGTTGGCAAGTTAAAGCAATTATGTGCTTTACAACTCTGTGATGGAAATATTTTTTTGTGAATCAAGATTTTGTTTGTGTTATGGCACTCATGCAGGGACAAAAATATTATTTGATGAGTAGAAGATATTCTCAAGGACATCTATAAAATGGAAGTTATGATGACAATCCTATTGATTACATTCAAGCATAAAAGACTAGTAGTTGCATCTAAGGAATACTTGAATAGTTGATCTTTCATTACTATGGTAGGCTAAAGGAGTAGAATTCTTTAAATAGCAACAATGACAATATCTAATGGTGCCCAAAGAACAATCCTTTGAAGAATAAAGTGCTAAGCAAGGGTATCTTTCATGACTTTAATCTGAATAACTGCATTGTGTGACAACACTGAATGAGATGTTGAAGCATTGGGATTTAGGACCTAATTAAGCTAGTTTAGTGAGAACACCCCAATCTAAGGCCCTAAACGTTACACTGGTAGAAACTAAAGCCCTAATAGTATTAAAGAGAGGTGCCTTTAAAGTTACATGTCATAGATTTGAAAGTTATAGCATCGTACGACCAAAGGGAGGCATATCTCTTACAAGGGAATGTCCTATTCAATTATTAGATCAAAGATGTAGGGGATTTATTTTATTTGGAACAACTAGAGAGCCCTTAGAAATAATTCAAGCTACTTGGTCATTTCCAAGCACTTATGCATTATGGTTTTGGGCTTTAACCATTTTTTAACTTCTTAATGTAATATTTCATAGGGTAAATATTCAGGTCTAGATGAATTTATTTTTCTTAATAGAGTATGTTGCAAATCTCATAAATTGATCGATTCAGATGGTATCCCCTTTGGTAGTTTGAGCATGTTCTAAATGTATATGATTTTTGGCTGTTAATCATGAATTCTCTCAAAAATGTGAAAATTTATCTAATTAGTTCTCTGTTAATAATGTACTTTCTTGAATACATTAATACTCTCTCATTATCTCTCTACATCTTTTAATCAGGTACAATATTGTTGTAACAACCTCTTAGATTTTTCACCATTATTATGATATGTGTTATTAGATGCAAGCCTTATTTTGGGAATGAGTACAAGCTAATTCAAGGGATTTGTAGAAAGTTACGGAATCCGTTGGAGATGATGTCTATGTTGCGGCATATCTTTAATTGTCGGTACTTTGCATTATGCATCCTCATGTTTATAGCTAGTTCAAAACCTCTATAGGAAATTTTAGAACTAATTGAGGTTGTTTTCTATGTTGTGTTGTGTTGCATATTGTAGTGTTTTTCATTATGTCTACTTGCAAATTTATTATGACATTCCATAATTAGCCGATAGGCTATTAGAAGTGAGGATTTCACTTCAAACCTCTTCGACGCTTTAAAAAAACTAGTTTTTTTTGAGGTGGTTTAGAGGTTTAAATTTACTATTCAGATCTCACAATCAAATCAGATTTACAATTAAGATCTCAAAATCAAATCAGATTTACAAATCAGTATATATTAAGTGATTCCATCTTTACCCCATATCAGAAAATTGTTGCTTTCCAATTATTCAGAAGTACAATAGAGTAGAAGAGAGGAAGCAGATTGTTAAATAGTAAGATCAACATGGTTGCAGGTGTAATGGCAGCACCACAGATGGCCGTAGGAATCAGGATGATTCTGGGAGCTTGGGTTTTGAAATACCCAATGGAGAATTATTTGTAAGGGGAAGGGAGGTGCCCAGATGCCCTGCCTTCAATTCATCCTAGAGGGTCCCCTGCACTTCCTATTAAGCTCCATATCTCTAACGGCCAAAACAAGCTATAGCTGGAAGCTTGGAAAATGATTGAGTGGGGAATAAAAGGTCGATCAAGGTAGAAGAATTGAATGATCAAGAGACCTGTGTGTTCTAATGCAGTGATGCCCCTCACAAAACATTTCTTATACTCTGCCAGATCTAGCCCCAAGTATGAATTTCATATTTCTAAGATTTTTGAGAAAGGAGCGAAGAAGTCCTGATAAGGGGAAAAATCCATTTCCAAATATTGTATCTTGTACGATGTGTGTTGGTTTTCAACTGAAAAAGCTTAATGGGAACACAATGAAGCTGAAAAACACAATGGTGGTCATTTTTCAATTTAGGGTTTAAAGTCAGGTGTGTTTGAACTTACGATTTGAATTTAGGGCTTTGTGGTAAAAAAAAGTTTGGCTAAGCTTCTAGAGCCTAACCAAGTGTGCTTAGGGTTTCACACCGATGAAATTATACCTAAGCTTTTTGGTGCCTCAAGGCAGAAGAACAGTGGAGCTCATGAAAGGAAAAGAGATCTCCATTGTATAGAGAAAATGGAAGCAAGGCTTTTAATGGGTCTATGATCGTGGAAACCTTTGCATGGAAAGATACATGCTTTACATATTGCATATTTAGGTTTGTGTTTGAGGATTTTCTTTCTTGGAGGGATTGAAAGAGATGAAAAAATAAAAGGCCACAAGGCCAAAGTTCTTTATGATGCAATTAATGAGAGTAAGAAATTCTATGGGTGCCCTGTGGAGAAGTATATGAGGTTTATGATGAATATTGTGTTTATACTTGAAAAGAGTGAACTTCAGAGTGGGTTTATCAAACAGGCATTCAACGAGAACATGAATTTGAGAGTGTGTTTATCAAATAGGTAGTCAGCAAAAACATGGTTTAGCCTAAGTGACACAGATCTGTGGCTAGAGTCGGGGCTTCAATTTGCAATGCATTCCATCAGTAGGACTAGAGAAACTAAGGCCTTTCAAGAAAATATTTAATTTATCCAATGAATTTTCTTAATCTCTCTTGATGCTTTTGAGAGGTCAAATAAATGACATTTCTTGACTAGGATACAAGGAAAGATATTGATCTTCTCTTATATAGATTTTTATTCAAGTATTATTGTTGTTCTTCCTTTATGATTCATGCAATTGAAATTGGTGATAGGTATAATTTTAATTCTTGACATCGTTTGAAGAATCTTCATTAGAAAAAGCTTGTCGATTGGCGTGATTTGAACAATTTAGAATGAGAATAACTAATTACTAAAAAGTGTATAATGGAAGTATCTTCATTGAGTTATTTTGTTGTGGATTTCCAACATATGCAACTAAGAATTGTAGTACAGTTTGCAAATTGAGGCTTTTGAAAATTATTTTGTTTCAACGATCATTGTATGCATCAAATGTTTTCTCAGCCTGTATCTCCCTTTCACTTATTTTATTATTTCAATGTTATAATTTTTTCATTTTTGTCATTTGATCAATTGGGAACACTGAACAGGATAAGTCATAGGTTATCACTTTTTCTTCAAGTGAAAATTGGTACGTTATTTGTTACATTTCTAGATACAGTTTGAGCTCTTCCCCTTTTGTATTTTTAGAAGGGATTCATATTAGAGATTCACTTATCTATATCTACTACATGGTCAAGAGCTATGGAAAATGGAAGCTATCCAAGGGGAGATTTTGAACATGAGAGAAAGGTATCTTGTAGTTGATTTCATATATGGATTAAAAATGTTGACTCAACTCTGAATGGCCCATTGAATATGAGAGCAAACACACCTGATGCCCACCACTGGTAGCATTTTATGGAACTGATAATTAAACTTTCTTCTTTTGAATGAAATATGGTTTGTAAGATGCTAGGAACTGACTATAACAATCACTCTTTCCCACATCAAAGAATGAGAAAATCACAACATGATTCTGCATCAACATAAATACTTAAGATAATCGAGGTGGACTATGCTTGCTTACAATGAGGAAACATATAAAGAATATTTTCCTTCTTTCATCTTACCTAGAATTGTCTTTGCCCTAAGAGTGTTTTCCAACATATCTTCATTATGATATCAAACTAGGGTAAGGACTAGGGCTGTACGTTAGTCTGGTAGGCAACTGGATGAAGATAATCACTAGACAGATCAGATCAAGCAACTAAATTATTATTAATGTTGTTATGAATATCTGGTCATCAACTAATTAGGGAACGGTCTCAACTATGATGAAAAAGTGCATTGTCACTTAAAATATGCATATGAAATAGAATAGGTCCACAAAGCCAAAACTATGTTAAATCTCTATACCATATTACATTTTCAGTTTAAAATCTTTGGATTTTCAATACACTTTGATCTTTTTTTGTGTAGATTCACATCATAAATTATATCAATTTTAAGTCTTTCAACTGACATTGACCTACTTGATATGTATAGCTTTAGATGGTAATTGGATCGTGTCAAAGTAGGTGGGAATTGCGTCGAAATCTATAGTGATGCATGTACAAAACATTTAATCTACTCTTTGTAATACCTTTCTGATTTTTTTTGTTTTTTATTCTTTTCAGGTTCATAACAGGACACGAGGCTTGGATACTGAGAGCCTTTTAGAATAGTTTCCTATCTTGCAACAACTACTGTACTGCCTTGTCGGCTTCCAGGTATTTATTTGATCATATTTAAGCTTGATAAAATAGTCAAATATAGTAGTTATTATATTCTTTCTCATGTGCCCATTTTATCCTTTTTCTGATGGTCATTTCTATTTTGACCCTCAGTTTCACTTTCTCCTATGTTTCTTCTGATATATTTTATTGCATACATACAATCATTCATAGCCTGAGGTAGCCAGTGCTAGAAATTTTTTATTTAATATAAACCAGCATTGGTAAGACTTTAGGATATCTTTATTTCTCTGGTAATAGGATCTAAATTTATATGTTGCTAAAGATATCCATTTTATTGGGGCCACTAGAATAGAGTATAATGGAAATAATGATATGCCCTAAGTTCTAGCTTCCTGTGAATTCTTTGTGGTTATTTAAGGAATATAAAATTTGGGAAATCTGCATTGTAATGAAAGGCATCTTGTATGGGGCTGATGATGAAAGTAATCATAAGGGAAGTAGGTCAAAGCATGGATTTTTATTTTCTTGTAGGTTGGCAATGCTATTAAATTTCTCTTACATTTGGCTCCAAGTCTTGAAGGAAAGCTTTTATAAGATATATTGTGCTATCAATGATGGCATTATTAATTTGGTGGACAAGGTATGGACAAAAAGAGGGGTAAAAATTTATTGAAATCCAAATCCTGAACAAGGTATAATTGACTGCATTTTAGACTTAATATATCACTAATAGAGTGGATCTTCTTGTTTTAATATTTATTAGTTACCTATATTACTGTATTTTTTTGAGATGCCACGACATGAAGTCATCAAAGCCATTGATATTTATAGAAGAGTTGGACAATAGGTATCTATTTTTTTTTGTCTTTGTATGTTGTACTACTTTATCAAACTGTTATATTCGTTAATGTTGTCTGTAAGATTTCTGTTTTCCTTGAATAGATATAGGTTTTTTACTACTAATAACTAGCTGTTGATGAATTGTACAAGCTTCAAAAACTTTCTCTCTTAAATTCTTAATTGATTTCCTAATATTAAGAAATATATATTGAAGGAATATATTTGCATCATTAAGGTATGTGGTTCATTTCCTTTGATTATATAGTTTGAAGCCTCTCATAAAAATATATGTGAAATCAATGTCTTCATTTTATATTGTTCATTTTTTTGAACTTGTAGAACTTGGATGGATAAAATGCTTACTAAAGTAACAAAAAATTTGTAATTCAAAGCTCTACAATTACATATGTATAAGGATATTTATTGATAAAGATTAACATGTAGAGTGCCATTTTTGTGTTGCAATTACTGTGGTCTGTGTTTATCAGTGTATTTATGATTTGTGACTATGTAGATATCTTCCTACGAAGCTTTTATATGGTGATGTATCACTGGAATTTAGTCTGTTTTAATAACTCTTAGTAGCATTTATGTAGATCTAAAATACTACTTAGGATGCTCAAAATGTTACTTGTTAAACTTAAGTACTATGTTTTCTTCTACTACATTGCTCATGGATTAGCCTCTAGTATGAATAGTATGCTTCAAGTATTCTACATATTTTGAGGCTTTTTAGTGTGTTTCCATGATCATCTCATTCCTTTAGGAAATTCTGATGTATTGCTTAAAATTGAGAAGGTTGCCTGGCTGCCTTTAAATTGTCATCTATAATCTTTTGATTTATGCAGAGATCTATAATTGAATCAATTTACTAAATTACATAAAGATGTTAGAATTAGAAGTCATCCACTATTGAATTTAAGTGATTTAAATACTTGATAACAACAAAATCAATTATTTTGATGTAGAAACATAGCATCAAGTGGTTGTGCAACTTTTCATGCCTGAAGCTATTTTGAATTCTTGGACATGGTGGTCATTGTTGGGGGAGCCCCCTCCCTTGCCAAGAGACCCTCCTTCCAATTAATATTGATGGCGTGTAGACGAATGACCCCATCAGGTTCCCCGTGGCAGGTATTTCAGATTCCCTGTCCCCTTCCCCCCCAAGGCTGACTGGAAAGGTGTTCTTGTGGGGACCCTTGTGGGGACCCTAGTGGGTGACTTGGATTACACTTTGGGCATGGTTTCCCTAATTGAGGAAGGCACATAGATAACTCTCCCCAACTCTATTGTTGATAGAACCATGGCTGACCTAAATCTAGTGCTTGTGGGGAAATTTTTCAATTTTCGTCCAACCATTAACATGGTTAGAAAGTGTGTGGGAACCCTGTGGAAGCTCAAAGGAAGTGTGGTGGTATTGTCTATGCATGGTGGGTTGTTCTTTTTCAGGTTCATGGTTTTCGATGACCTGACCTTTGTCCTTTCTAGTTCCTGGCTTTATGGGAAACATTTCTTCACCATGGTTAAATGGAAACTGGGTTTCGACCCCTCCACTAAGCTTAGTAGAATGGCTTTGGTATGGGTGCATCTACCTGGGCTACCCCATGAATTCTGGGATGAACATGTTTTCAATTGTATTAGAAATTCCTTTGGTCACTATATTACTACGGATTTGGTAAGTCTTTCTAAATCTCGCCTAGTTTTTGCTCGATTCTGTATCAATGTGTCGATAAAAAAAAACTCTTCCAAACTTTGTAGTACTTAAATATAAGCTTGGAAGATAGACTCAAGCCATTTCTTATGAGAATGATACTCTCTTATGCCAGACCTACAACTCTAAAGGTCACACAAGGACAGACTGTAAGGCTCCCCACAAGCCGGACTTGAAGTTGAAACATGTAGCTATGGAGGCTACGACTGTTGTTGAGGAGAGTACCCCTCCCCCTGTGAATCTCGAGGCTGATGTGGGGGTGGTGGGTGCTAATTCCCTTGACCTCCCTTTGATCCTGGAGCTATAGAGTATCTTTGTTTTGGGGTGTGTGCTTGGGGGTGGCTACCCCTTGTCTTCCACCCACTATGGTAGAGTTGGATTGACAAGTACCCTCTGAGCTAGAAGATGGAAAAATACCATCTAGTAGTGGTACCTTGGTTGGATTCATTCCAAACTCTTCTGCGGTGCTTTCCCCAGAGGTGGCTGGTATCCTTGGGCGATAACCCTCCACTCCTTCATCCCCTCCTAAGGTTTCCCAAGATGCTTCCTCTGAGAAAGTGATGTTGTATAATCCTGGCCCGACTGTGTCCCCGGTTTCTGCCCCCATGTTCACTCCAAGCTTGCTGGGCTCTATGGGTTGCGAGGAGGTGGATTGGAAAACCTAGCAAAGAAAAACAAGGACTAAGAAAATTGATATTGGTGCAGAAAATAGACTAGGAAGTTCATATGAAAGGGTCAGAAGATAGAAGAGTCTCACTAAGGAGATTGTTGCAGGTAGGCAGCTAACCCTAGACCTCAGTCAAAAAGGTAAGAAATGATTGTTCTCTCTTGAAATATTTGGGGCTTAAATAATCCCCAGAGGCAATTTGTTGTTAAAAAACACATTTGCGACTATAGGGTGGACATTCTCTTGCTTCAGGTATTCAAGATATCTTATGTGAATTTCAAAATTTTATTTGCAAAGTTATGGCCCAAGGTCCATTTTCTCTAGTCTAAGGCTTTGGGGGCTTCTGGAGGTATTGCCACCATATTGAAACCTTCCAAGGTTAGAGGGGATGCCCTTAGTTTCTCCCAACATTACCTTGCACTTTATTTCACCTCTCTGACGGTGCTCTAGCACTGCTTTAATTTTTATGTGCCAAACACCCACCATGGAAGAAAGGTTTTGTGGGAGGAGCTCTCTTCTTCTTTCCTCTCCCTCCAGGATTCTAGGTTCTTGGTAGTTGGTGATTTCAACTCCCCCATGTTCCCCTCAGAAAAGATTGGAGTTCTCATGGATTACACTAACAGCATGGGGGATTTTTCTATCTTTGTCTACCTTAATGGCCTCTATGATATTGATTTGAAGGGTATCCCCTTCACCTAGACCAAAAAAAGGAAAGTATCACACCTCATTTAGGTTCTCCTTGACTGTTTCTTTGTCTCCTCCCCCTGGGACTTGGGGTCTACTTCCTCACTTTCTACTCTTCCTAGAACTACCTCGGACCACAATCCCCTCTTGCTTAAGTGGTTGGATGTGCAGAGCCCCTATCCTGCCCTCTTCAGATATGAAATCATGTGGGCATCCCATCCTAATTTCTATGAGAAAGTCTTGCAATGGCGGTCAACTGCAATGTGGGGCACTGCGATGTTTCGGGGGGCTTCCAAACTTGAGTTCATCAGAGGGGTTTTCAAAGGGTGGAGCAAGACCACCTTCAAGGATATCTTTAAAACTAAGAAGGAGATTTCTGGAAAACTTGATGGCCTCCAGAGACAAATATCCACTGACAATCTCTCTCTAGACCTCCACATTGATGAGGAAACCACAAGGAAATGTTGGAAAAATTTTATGGCTAAGGAAGAAGTCTTTTGGAAGCAGAGATCTCAGGTCCTATGGTTGAGGGAGGTGGATCGTAATACTTCCTTCTTCCACTAGTCTTCTTGTAAGCACAAGAAGAGGAATTCTATTAGTACCCTTTGGGACAAGCTGGGAGTGGAAATTTCTGATCTGATTTACCTTTGCAATCTGTCTACTGGTTATTTCACCCACATCTTTTGCAATGTTTTTTTTGATAATATGGAGGTTTTGCAGGATCAGATCCTCTCACACCTCCCTAGGTGTGTGAACTCTATGGATAATGAGATCCTCCTCTCCCAGATGTTGAAAGCTGAGGTTTGAAGGTTTGTTATCTCTATGGGTGCTTACAAGGCTCCTATTGTAACACCCTTTACAAGGTCTTCTCCAATATTATGCTTAACCGAACTAAACCCCTTTTTAGCAAGATCATAAGTCCAAATCAGAAGGGGTTCATCCCTGAATCTGAAAATTGTGGATGTGGCCATCATTACTCATGAAATCCTACATTCCATTAATCACAGCAAGTCCGTGGATATGGACTTCAAACTTGATATATCAAATTCCTATGATAAGGTCAATTGGATCTTCCTCTACAAGGTGCTCTCCGCTTTTGGCTTTTCTCAACCTTTCATTAAATTTATCAAGGCCTACATTGATATTGTCAGATTCTCGTTGTTGTTGAATGGAAAACCAAGTGCCAAGTTTTCCCGGGGCAAAGGTTTATGCCAGGAAGTTCCCATATCTCCCTACCTTTTCATCCTTTTGGCAGAGGTCCTTGGTCTCAATATAATGTAGTTGGTCCAATTAGGTAGAATTATAGGGGATTAAGCCTACCACCACCCTCCCCCCTTGGCCCTACAATAGTTCATTCATGACACCTTCTCTTTTGGTGTCTCTTCAGTGAGGGAAGCTCGGGTGTGGAAGACTCTTCTTTATGAGTATGCTACTACTTCTGGTCAACACATTAACTACCACAAAAGAAGGTTGTTCTTCTTTAATACATATTCCTTTGTCCAGGACAAAATCCTACAAATTTTGGGATGCCAGTCTGATACCCTCCCTATAACCTACCTCGGGCTTCCCTTAACGATCAAAGATGTTAAAAACAAATTATGGAACACCATCCTCAAGCGAACTCAAAGGAAACTTGTTGGATGGAATGGAAATCTCCTTAGAAGCATTGGTAATATCTAGTTACTCTCTTCCTTGTTAGAAGGTATCCCTATCTACTTCCACTCAATTTTCAAAATTGTTGGTTTAATGGCTAACAAACTTGAGAAAATCCAATGCACTTTCCTATGGTCTAGCTGTGAGGAGAAAAAAGGCTCCCCCTCATCTGCTGGGACAAATTATGCTTTCCAAAGAATCTAGTTGGCTTGGGTTTGAGGAAAATTATTAACTTAAATAGAGTGTTGATGTCTAAGGTAGCCTAGTCTCTGATCTAGGGATCCTCTGAATGTAGCAAAATCATGGAAGCCAAGTACCTTGACCATGGATGATTTTGAAAACTCTTTATGGTGCATGGCCACCCCTAGGGATCAAAGATTTGGAACAACATTTTCACATGTAGTAGCATTCTTCACAAAGTGGTCAATTGGAAACTAGGCAATGGTAGGGACATCCATTTCTAGGAGGATGCTTGGCTACCTGACATTACTCTGGGGTCTTCAAATTTCTCTTAGCTTAGGAACATCCTCACTCTCTGAATTGGTACCATGGTCTCCAATTATATCACAAATGGGAAGTGGATGGACTTCCTTCCTCATCATCTACATGATAGGCCCAATCTTGTCCTTCTTTCCACTAATATTAGGGATCTATTGCATACTTCTCGCATTCCCCTTGTGGACCACCCTGAGAGAATCAGTTGGGCCCACACTCAACATGGAGGCTTCTTTGTTAAATCAGCCTACAATATTTTGATCAAGGAGACTGCTGACACTTCTTGTTTGAAGAAGGTTTTGGGCTTGCCTAATGTGAACTTCTTCTGGTGGAATCTGCTCCATGGTAAAATCCTTACTCTAGATAATCTGGTCAAAAGGAGTTTCAACTTGGCTAATAGATGTTGTGTATACAAAAAGGAGGAAGAAATAATCAATCATATCATGCTGCATTGTGAGTTCTCCTCAAAGGTCTAGCAGCTGATCATCACTCGTCTCAACCTCAATTGGGTCGTGAATAGGGATATTCAACACATGGCTAACGACTGGCATTCCTACTCCCTCCACCCTTTTCTTAATCTTCTATGGTACCAAATCCCACCCATCTTTTGTTGGTCTCTATGGAAGGAATGAAATAATAGGATATTTTAGGAGAAAGAGCTCTCCCCTACTGAGCTCTTCCACCTGGTGTTTAAGCTATTGTAGGAGATCTTGTTGGTTTCTCATTGGAAAAGCCCTCACTATCCCTCTTATGATGTTGATAGAAGGATAGCCAAGGCCTGGGGCATTGTTAAGGGCTTTGATAGCTTTGACAATGCTAAACTTCTCATTAGGTAGGCTACTATTTGGTCCCCCCCCAAACCTAAGAGGCACACACTCAATTTTGATGGTGTTGTTTACAAGGAAATGCAGGCGAGAGGCGACATCATTCACAACCATGAGGGGTGTTTGGTTTCTAATTTCTCTTTCCCCTTCACATCCAGACAGTCAACCAGGTGGAAGGTATGGCCCTCCTATGGGGACTTAAATTTTCCATAAGCATGGGATGCACTAAGCTAGAAATTAAGGGGGATTCCAAAATCATCATAGATGCAGTGGAATGCACCTCCAAGATGGGGTGGAAAGTGGACCCTATTTTAATTGACATTTGGCGCTTTATGGAAAGACTGGAAATGGTTAATATTAGACACACCTATAGGGAAGAGAATTTTGTAGAAAACTCCATGGTCGTTGCTGGTCTGCTTTTAGAAAGACTTCGTTGTTGGAGGGTTGTTAGTCAACTCCCTAAGTCTACTCAAGACTTGCTTCGACAGGAAATGAGAAATGGTAACAACACTCACTATGATGTTTGAAATCCAGTTTTTGAATTGGCCGTTGAAGGCTAGACCCATCACTTTGTCATCTCCTACCACTTGTATTGGGTTTGATGTGTTCTACACCTGGCGAACGATGAAGGCTTTATGATGATTACTTGGGTGTGGACGTGGCCTTTCCAGAATCTGAAAGTTTTAATGTGTCATTATTTTGACAAGCTGCTATCATGGCAAGTGCAAAATACAGAGGGTTGTCAAAGATTTGGGACAGATTTTTTATGGATTTTGCAGTTCGTAAAGCCATTCTCATGTGCTAGCTCTTCCCGTGGATCTGGTGAGGCTTGTTGAGGAACATCATAATTACTACCCTATTAATGGGTTTAATTATGTGTTGGTTACTTCAAAGCTAATCCACAAGTTTTACTGTGCGAGATTATATACCTTCTCAGCTTTTCTCTTGTGTTGTTATTGCAAGTGTGGTTTCATCTAGTTTTTTGGCTGTGGTTTTTTTCTCTACTTAGGGATTCCCCTATGAACCACATTTTATTCCTTCGGTGGGTGCCCTTGCTGATTTTCTATCTCGATCTGTAAATGGGTGGAGATAGATATAGAGTGGAACCTGATAAGATTGAGGAGGAATTTACGCCTAACCCGATGGTCATATACTTCTCCAGGGAAGGCGATATTTATCCCTTCATGGATAATATGATGAAGCATGATGAGACGATATCCAAATAGTTTACGACATCCTAGAATTAAAGGAGGGTTTCAGTTAATGGTATTTCATTTGATATTAACGAGGAGGTTATTAGCAAGGCCACAGGCCTACCCACAATGAGCTGCAAGTGGAAGAATGCCAGCAAAGCCCTGGCCAAGATGGACCTCGCCCAGTTCTTTAGGAACCCAAAGGAGAGCCCTATTCCTATAAATGGTAGTTATAGTAGCATGGCGTGGTGGTGGGAAAATTCAAGCACCAAATTGCCCAATTGGAGAAAAATGTGGCCCAGTTGAAGGTGGAGATGGAGGGAATCAATAAATGTCTTATGAATGTCAGTAAGTTTGCGTTAAAGGTCACGCATGCTTCCTCAACCACCCTCTGTGTGTTAAATGAGAAGGCTTCTGATGGGCAAGTGGTGGAAGAGGATAACCCTCAGGAACTCTTCAGATTTCTGTAGGAGGAGTGGGCGGACTTGCTATTGTCAAAGCACTTATGGAAAGGACATTGACCCTACTGCTGGTTGGACTGAAAATGCTAACGCTAGCCATTTAGGCTATCGGTTCTTTTTTGGTTATAGTTTTATTGCTAAGAATTTTATGATGGTTTTTAGCCCTGCTTGGAAAGTTTATAATATGTTTAAACTCTATACTCTTAACTCGGTGGTTTTTAATACTAGGCATATGTGTTGGTGCTCTAGTTTCTTCATTTTAGTTTATTGATAGAGGTAGATGACTTCGTTGTTTTCCTTTGCTACGCACTCGAGGTTTGATTAATATGTTATTAATTCTTTTCTAGAGTGTTGCTTATGTACCTCAGGCTAGCACCCTCTTACTCCTGCTTTAATAAAAAACAAAATCAATTCAACGCTATGGTGTTGTTTCTTAGTGGTTAATTTTCATATTTTTATGTTAATTTGGTTGTCTAAGTATCACCGGTTGCTGTATTTTGCAGGCAATCAAAATTATTTATGGATACTCATAGTCTTGTAATGCATGCATATAATGCGGAGCATCTTGCCTTGCGAACAAATCACTTAGGACTATGTAGAGCTTTGTGTGTTATGATGGGATGGAGTTATGCCTTACCACCTGACAAGGCCAAATCATCAGTCTCTCATGTCACCTGAAGCAGTAGTAAACAAAGAAAATATTTTTTTGTGGTTGCCCCTCGTTATTATTAACAATGCATACAATGAAATAAAAGAGATAGCATTGGTGTATTTTTTTATGTTGAGTATACTCCTTGCAATTTTTATAGTTAACATTTTGGGCTTCGGTCTAACTGTTTTATCAATAATCGTTAACATTTTGGGTATCCATTTAATGCATACACTCCTATATTTATGATCTATAACCTATTAAATCATTAAAGATACAAAATATATACAACACACTGAAAAGAATAAGACAAATATAAAATATCTAATTTGTACTATAAAATTTTTTAAAATTCTGAAATTAAATATATAGTATGAAATATGTTTCATTACCTATGTATAATGATGACATATCTGGCCCGTCTTTATGATATCATGGGGGTGTCATGATATTGAATTTTTTTTTGAAAGTCCATGAATCACTGGAATGAAAAGCTGGAGAAGGTAGATAAGAATAACAAGAAAAGGGGAGGAGCACATTAAAAGAAATGGAAAGATGCTTACAACAAGAACTGTGAGATAGGGCTTGCAATCAATGCAATGCTTGGAGATGATGGGTAGAGAATCTCCTGATGATTTTTCATTCCTAACTTTGTCATTTTGTATGGTTCTTTTGTTTGGATCAATTGTATTCTTTTGTGCATATGTCAAGTTCTAAACAACTACTTAGAGAAGTTACAAAAAACTACTTAGAGGAAGAAATTTTCAATCAGCCTCTAATTCAAGATACTCCTGGTAATAGTTCCCATAATATAAACACTTGTTTCTAGATACACTTTCAATAATAGGTTGTGTTGCTCAATTGAACCTTGCAAAAGCCCTCTTGTTAGGAATTCTAGAAAACAAGGTCCCATGGTGTGAATAGCCTAATAATAAGCTATATAGCTAATAAGAAAACATTATTTTCATCTAGAGGTTTTGCATTTATTGCATGATATGGATCAACAATCGGTGTGTTTGCTTATGCTTTTGGATTAATAGAGTCGGTGCTCGAGACAAGTACCCCAAATGAGCTTTGCACAATATGCATGTATTAAGTACAAAAAGTGGCAAATCTATATCTACTATTGCATTGAGCTCTACACATTATGCATGTATTAAGTACAAAAAGTGGCAAATCTATATCTACTATTGCATTTTTATGGTGACCACTATTTTATTTATATGACGACTTCAAAATGCATCAATGCGACAAATTTAAGAATAATGACTAGATTCCCAAAGTAATTCTCTTTTGAAGATGGGTTCAAAAAAGAGTCAAAATGTTGGGGACCGTTGACTTGAGTCTTAGAATACACAAAACTCAGAAGAACTTCACTACATAGACATGAAGTAACCTTGGTAAATATGACTTATGTGCAAGTAGTAATTTTAAGTATGTCAACTTGCATATAAACACAAGGAAGGTGCATTGCGTTCCAGTGTAATTTTAAACATTAAGATAGTATGAGAACTAGCCCTTAAAATTAGGGAAGATTAGGGGCAGCAATTAGAGATGGGAATATATTTTTTTGCATCTCTCATAGATTCTCAAATAAAATGCGTTAAAATTGGAAAAGATGATGAAAATGCAGACGGGTTTTGCTTCATCACTTGATAGAAAGGAATACAGAGGATGTCTGGTATGACCCCTCTTTGTCATCTGCCCAGGTTCGAATCCCTGACTTTTCAGTCATAGAAAAATATTTCTTGACTACTACATCAGACACAATGAAGGCGGGATAAAAATATGATTTTGACGTCGAAAACAGAGTGCTTTATCGAGACAAAAATGGAATCAGTGAAAGGGAGAAAATGAAGAAGATGGGATTAAAGAATGGAGGAGGGGTTAAGTTAAAAGAGGGACCCAGGAGGGGCTCACTTGGAAGTAAAAGCTTCCAGTGTGTCCGTTAAACTGGGCGGTGATGGACCTATACTAAATTTGAAAATGATAACACTAGCACTTGCACCTATAGGAGGTTCAAGAGACAAGTCGATAGGAAATTAAAGATTAAACATAAATATATTTTAATATTATATAACATTAATTATATTATGGTCTAGATTGAAATGAATTAAAGTTGGTTTCACTAACATTATGTAAAAATGTTTATGAGATAAATAAATTAGGGGATTCAAACTATTATAGAAAATTAGATGTTGTTTAAAACTGCAATAAATAGAATAGAACATTAAACTTAATATCACAATTATGGAGTGATTCAACCTTGAAATACTATATTAACAGTGCACTAAGATTCACTATAAAAGAAAATCTTAAAGCATTACGATTGCAATATATGTATGGAGTGCAATTTCAAAACAACATTGCCAAACACTTAAATCCTAGACTACAATGTTCATAAATTACTTTAATATTCCTTTTAAAATGAGGGAGATGTTTTATGGAAATTGAATCTTGTGCTCATGAAAAGACAAATTATTCAAAGAGAATATTGAAGTATGGTACTTATAGCCATAAATTCATACTTAACATGTTCATAGAGCTCAAAAAATATTTTCATAAGATTATATTAAGTAGAGCATTCTAACCAACTAATCAAAGCACTTTAGCATAATAAATGAAAGCATATAAACCTTCTAACATATTAAAGATTTGGAAATACAATAATGAGTTGTTAAAGCTTATCACTAGTAAAATATCAGTCAAATCTTCAATACTAGAAGAAGAGCATGTTTAAAGGGATAGGTGACCAATAGAGTAAGTGAAGCAAATGAAGTAACTTTACTACAGAATTGGAATTCTTATTACATTTGATTAATAATTGATAAATAAAGTAAATTTAACAATTATATAAAATATTTTCTAACAAAAATAGAAATAATAAATTTTTTTTTTAAAATATTTTGTAAGCAATGATGATTATTTACACTATAGGAAGTTTAGTTTTCTTGTCAAATTAAGAATTTTAGTTAAAAATTAAAATATCTCCATTTCACATGAAAGAATAACTTAAAAAATACTATTTTAAAGTTTTTTTTATCTGTATGATTATTTTAAAATAAAGACTAAAGAATTGATTATCTCTATCTTTAAATTTTTACATTTTATATTTACTTCTCAATTTTATATTGTATTATATTTTATTTATATTATTTTAAAATTAGAAGTTTTATTTTTCTTAATTATACTCTATTTTATAGTTATTTGCATTTCTATATTTTAGTTATAACTCTAAACTTTATGTTTCTATTTTTAATTTTACATCAAAATTTGTTTTTTAAATTTGAAATTTGATTGATTATAGATTGTAAGTTATTTAAAACTAAATAGATATCATTATTTTTTAAGTTTGATTCTAAAATTTAAGTTTTGCATTTTATATTAAATTTTAAGATTTTATATTTTTAATTGTTTATATCTAACTTAAATTATATATTTAATTCAATTTTATATGACAAATGAATAAAAAAAATTAAAATACAGAAATTAGTTTATTTATTAAGAAGAAAAATTATAGTAGTATTTATATTTATATTAGTTTATTTATATTCACATTGTAAATTATAAGAACAGAATATTATACAAATAAGGCTTAAAATAAGGGTTCTCTATTACGCCTTTTATTGTTTGGTTTTTTATCAATTCTGTCGAAAAATCTCAAACTATGATATAAATATCTAAATTTAACTACATTGTTGAATATAATATTAATACCAAATTTTTGACGAAGAAATTATTATCTGAAAGTTTTAATCATTTCTTTTTTTCATCGTACGCTACTTCTGCAGTTAAAGTGGAGTGTCGTTTAAACAAAAAAAAATTCCCTTTCAGGTAGCACGACAATAAAAATAATTCAGTACGGCTTTTGGATTTTTTAACACTCAACTGCCTGAAGTAATAACTACAGTTTTAACTGTGCTTAATGTGCATTGCTCTGCTGTGTAGGGAAAATCGTCTGAGAAAATAAAAACCGGCAGTGCTGTGTACGGAAAATCACGCGAGACAAAAAAACTGGTGATATCAGCGTGAGACAAAAAGCCACCATGTTCAGCGTGAGACAATAAATGTTTGTATGGTACCAAGCTCACTTGGGAGGGAAAGCCTATCAGCTTAATTAATATAGGAAACACTTGATGGAGATGACTTATAATTTTATTTAAAAATAAGTAAATTGAAGTGATCGATTTAAACTAAATCATCAAGGTCATTTCTAAGTGAAATGGGTAAAATGAAGTGGTACATCTATATTAAATATTAAAATATGAATCACATTGGCATAATTTTCTTAATAAATGAAAAGTATTTCTTAGTGATTTGATTGAAATCAAGTGATACACCTAGTCTATATATTAAAATAATCAACATCATTGAGAGCAAAACTCCATACACATGAAAGACCTTTCTACCAACAATAAAACATGATCATTTAAATTTTAACCAATAAGATAAAATAATTAAAGAAATTATAAAATTTAAATCACTATATTCTATTTTTCACTCTCATGCATAGTTCAATTTATCTCATAGTTCTAATGAAACACAAATAATAGTTTAAACCTTTTAAATTAGTTTGGTGAAATGTTGTGGTTAATCATCTTCTTGAATATATTTCTTGGTATTTTCTACATTATCTATTATGATCCATTCTATATTTTTTATAAAAGAAAATTATCAAAAATCACAACGGATTACAGTAGTCTACTATCACTCTTTGCACAATTTCTAAGAATTATTATTGGATTATTCGCCAACTATTTTTTCAATGATCATGTGTCTTAATTTGCATGACTAAATGTTTGTGAATATTCTCTTATTTTGAGAAAAGAGTTGCAACAGTTGTTAATCAAAATAATGATCAATTTTTAGTGTTCCACCAATTGTTTGATTGATGCATGTGAGCTAAGGATGGAAAAGTGGCAAGTTGTTGAAAATGTTTGGTAGGGAAACTATAGTTACTACCTTTCCAACTTAGATTTATTTTCTTTCTATCCTGACTAAGGTTCTTCCCCATCTCCTTTTGTAATGATTGCCTTGGTGAGATGGTATTGCTTCAACATTATTTCTGTGCAGCTTATCCTTATATGAATTCAAATTTTCAATTTATGTTAACTTCTGATAGATTTGATCTTTATATCTGAAAATTTGATTTTAATTTTTATAGTGTCTATGTAGACAAGTAGCAAACAAATCGCAATACAAACTTGCAATGATGATAATGACAACTTGCAGTATAGTTACATGAGCTTGTTTTCTGGAATGTCTACCGAGTGCTAAGAGTTGTAAGTTTATATCTTGGTTTATTCTAACAAGATTATCTTGAAAAGATATGGTTAAATCTTTGTGGGATTGTAAATAAGAACCGAAATGTGTTTCTCTCAAAGGTGGCTAGGTTATGTAATTACAGTTGGGTAGTCAAAGTGCAAGTTATAGAGTTTTCTTTAAATCATTGAAAAAGGTTTTGAAAAAGAAAGTTCCTTTGGCCCTTTTCCCTCTTAGCGCAGCTTGGGTTTTCTTTAGTTTCTCATCTATCTGTCATTAGGCTTTACATGTTTTAAAAATTTTGAAATTTTATTAATGTGGATTCCCAGAACTCTCCTTTCTCAATGTTGAACTTGTCTCTGCTTTGGCCAAAAATTTCCTTGTATTAATGTCGCCCCATCATCCTTTTCCAGTGCCATGATATCTATATTGGATTGATAGTGTTTTTTGACAAGAAGTCAAGGATTTGGGTAACATCAACCCATTATATTATAGACCAAAATAAAAAGAATGGAAACTAGAAAATTGTCTTTCTTGCCATCCCCATCTTTAAAAAAACTAACCAGGCCATCAATAGAAAAACACTCATCTTTATCCTCTTCTATACCTATCCTCATTTTTAACACACTTGAAAAGTGCAATTAATATTGTCTTTCATGTACATTTTTAACACACTTAAAAAGTGCAATTAATATTGTCTTTCATGTACATAAGGAGGATAAAGCTTGGAAGATAAAGCTTGACTTAGTAGGGTCAGTAAATGTGTCTTCTTGTTGTCATGTACCCCACCCATAATTTATATTTTGTTTATCTAGTTCCAAATTTTGTTTTAGTTTCCACAACCGAGGGGGCTTGTTTTATCTCTGATTCACCTCCAAGTTGCACTACATACCATGTCCATCTCTAATAGTTGAAGCTAGTTACAAATTCACTGCCAAATTAATAGAAAACATACTCCTTGGTTGTGGCAGGGCAATTCATTAAATATGGAAAAGTAAAATAGCATCTATAATAATCCAGAGTGGCACTTCCCTCGAGCAGGCCAAGATGACTGGGTGAGTATAACTCCCAGGGGAGTTCAAGTCATGAATGAATTCAATGGAAGAAACATCCATCATCATGTAATATGAGATAATTTTACAAAGCACCAAAAGAAACCTTTACTAACCGAGAATCTCACTCCAACAAGACAGGCTAGGGCAGGGAAATGTTAAATTGGGAAAGTTACTCTTCGGATAAAACAGTTCCAATAAATCATATTGAAAAGAATTCAATATGTACAACCTGAACCATATACTCGGAAGGTGATCGAGTTGAATTTCTTCGGTGCCAAGTAGGATTTCAAGCCCTTCTAAATTGAGCTCCCTACAATGAATTTCCTTGAAAACTTCTTCAGCTGAAACATAATCATTCATTTTGTTACCCACTCCGTATTTATATTCCTACCCTTTTAACTCTCCCTTTTGCATACTGATGAAGAGCCGGTTGGGGCAATTGCAATTGTAGGAAGGAAATCACTACCCACTGCCTTAAACCAGTCTTTTTCTCTCCTTATGTTGTTCTTCTCATCTTCCAGCCACTTAAAATCGCTCCTTGACTAGTGTTTTGGGCGGTCTGCATAGAACTGGTGATGTTTACCATATCCGACGTGAATATTTCTCACATACCAAAAAAAATTATTTCCCGACATCGGTAAGTTTGGGTGAGACAATATTCTGATTGATGGTTTCTCTTTCTCCCCAAAGGAAGCCTATCGACTAAAAATTGAGGGACAAAGTTTAGTAAATAGATTTCATAAAAAAAATATTTATAACTTGGAGTAGATAATATTTATATATATTGTTATATTTATTTAGATTATTTTTTAAACTAGGAAGTGGATTTTGTGCGAACATTTTAAATCATGTTATCTAACTTAATATTTAGATGAATAATTATCATAGTCAAATTTGATATTTCATTCTACTATTTGTAATGTGGCACTACCCTAAATATGTAATGTTCTCTTTTTTTATATTTAATATTAGTCTCTAATATTGTTATATTGAAATGCAAAAATGTATTTCAAAAGATAATATTGAAATTTAAATATATATCTCTATGAACAAGTTATTGTGGGTACATTGTTCCTAATCTCATTCCTAATTGTAAATTTGTGATTGACTATACACAAAGTTCCATCCACCACAAGTTGAATCACATTTCATGTGGTTGGAGCATCATAAATGTTATAACCTTCACAATTTCATGCTAGGTTTAGTATATGTCTCAATGCTTGTGATTGAACTTAATTAGATGTTCCTAGCTTGAGATTAAAATTTCAATGTGGATCATCAAAGCTAGTGACTAAACCTTTGAGTGTCCTCGTTCCCTTGAACACTAATGAATAGATGACATTGTCCTCCAAATTTAGATTCAAATTCTAATATTTGAACGTCCATTTTGAACTCTTAACAATTATATTACGTTGTTAGTATCTCCTAAAAAGTTTCAATCAAATATGTGTAAGTTAGATTTAAATTTGATTCTCTTTCCCATTTTAAAGTCTACTAGCTCTCTAAATATTATTCCTATGGCAATCCAACTACTATGAGAAATATTACGCAAGAAATTCAAGTAATCTATTGTAGTGTTACAACCTATCAAAGCAAAAAAATAGAAGACCAACAACAAGCATCATCCTTTGTTATAACAAAATGTTACGTTAAAAACCTACAAATCACTTTCGTCTCACACTATATCACATATATTGCTTTTTACATGAGGTAATCATTATCATTTTGTTTTATTTACTTTCCTCTATTATTAAGGAGACACATGATACTATATCAATTATCATTTCTACTATGTCCAAGTGGAAACACCAACACAAGTTTGACGTAGCTCAACCTATTATAGCACAACCATTTTTTCCTCCATTTCATGTATGCAAATTTTGACCTAAATATTGACAATGATCAAAGAATATATATATATATATATATATATATATA
>MU225900.1:7164183-7177536 GCA_018584345.1 Thuja plicata | reverse complement strand
TGTCTCTCTTGTCTTTGGATCGTTTGATGAATGCTCTTAGATCTGATCTTCATGGTAACTTTTCTCCATTTTCTAACTCTCTTGGATTGTTTATGTTCCTTTGATCTTCCATTGTTATTTCTTTCATTACCACTGAGCATTGAAGTTACTCTCGATGATGTACAGATATTGTGTTGATAGAACACTATTTTCACTGACTTGAATGATGTATCCCATGGATATTTTGATATAGGATGACATTCTCTAGTTTTGATATTTTTGTATCTTTTTCACTGATATTTTTACATGCTTATGATATGAGATGCAGTTCTATGTGGATGCATTATGACATGTGATGGTTATGATTATTCTTTGAGCACTTTGTTTTATTTCCTTTATGTTGTGAATTCAAATATATGGATGCATATATTTTTGGTTCGTTTTGATGCATATATGTGATTTAGATTAATTCTATGGATGCACATGTATGATTCTAATGATAGTTAATGAAATGCAAATTGATATGCATTTGTATATGATTATACAAATGATGTTTTTATTTCAGTGATTAAAATACTCAATCATAAGAGAAATAATGTCATGTTGAAATGTGATTAGATTTTATTTTCCCTCCTTAGATTGATGTTATTAGAACCATCCTTTAGCACATGTTCATTAGAGGCAATGCAATCGACCTTCGAATGAAATGCACCTCCTAATATGCAATGCAACTTCCATCCGTGTCTTTCATTTATTGCTTATTTCACTATTGAGCTTTAGTGGACCCACTTTGATAAAACTAACATTGATGCTGAAGTGACCATGTTAGTATGAATATCACTTTTTTCATATATAAGTACGTATAGTCATCACTGGTACTCAGACGACCATGATAATATGAATAATACTTGTATTAGATGTTTGACTTAGTACAGTCGTCATGAATAATTGCTTTATTACGATGATATCAATACTTATGAGGTCAATTTTGATATTGCATTTTTGACACAAGCATCAAGATATGTCAGATCATGATGTTTGGATCATAAATCACATCAAAAAACTAATAGAAAACAAAGAAAATATTATATTCATTCCTCTCTCTTCTAGTACAAAGACTTGTGGAATCTCTCTAGAGATATTATAATCATCAATTGATAAGATAAAAATCACTGTCTGGCATAGATATTTTCTTTGGTCTCGGAGCCGTTCATGTAGCTAGAGTTTTGTCATCATAGACCAACTCAAATACCGATATAGATCACAAGAAGAAATCAAAGACAAATATCATGCCCCCTATCCTTGTGTTTCTAGCCTTGAAGCATCGTTAAAGAACTCATGAGATATGATAAGAAAAAATCCAATAAAGAACAATCAATCACGTAAAGAAAAATATCCTTACTTCTTCATTATTTCTATAGTACAGATACATCATGGAGTTACTGAGAAATCAAAATTCTTGCAAGCATACGACATGACTGGTCATTTCTATACTTTTTTTGTGATTGATAGATTGGATGATTTGATCATTTGATGAAACAAGGAGTGTTTAGAAAGACTTATGTTTGTTGATTGAAAATGTGATTGGATTAGTGGTATTGAAAAATACGTTTGCATGGTTGGTGATATTGATAAAAAACATTGTTTGAATGGTGGTATTGAGAAATACCGGGGAGAATGATGAATTGCCTCTGGTTGAGATAATTTATCCTATTGATGAAAGAAAAGATTGGAGTCCAAGCCATGGAATGGATTTTAGCAATAAACAAGGATGTTTCTTTGCGAGCCAGAAGAGTATGTAGCACATGCTGCAGAGATTATAGATCTTTGATAGAAAGAGTAGCTAGCTGAAAAATTACACCCATTTACTAGGTTTTCACCACTTGTAGAATTGGTATTTTTGCTACCAAGGCGCCTGTTTACCAGGTTTTCACTGAGGCACAATTTTTTTGTTTTTCAAATTTTTTTGTATTTTTATCTTTTTCTCTTTTTTTTTTTGTATTTTTGAGATATTCAATTTTTTTTTTATTACCCAAGTGCTTGTTTGCCAAGTTTTCATTGGGACAACCATTTTTTCAGCTTCTTTTTTCTTTTTAGGATTATTTTTTCAAGACTTTTTACTCTATTTTTGGATGTCTTTAGGACTTTTTCCAATGTTCAACCTTGAATGACAATGATATAAGCATAGAACGACTTCAAATGATTAGTATTGACTGGATCAGGAAGTGCATCTCCTTTTGTGGTGGCTAATTGATAAGCCTCAGATCCAAATACTACTATTATGTTAAAAGGCCCTAACCAGTTTGGTTTAAACTTGCCTTTCTTTTCTCGATGGTGTTGATTTTTTGGATTTTCACATAGCACTAGATCACATACCTGAAACTCATGAGACTTGAATTTCTTATTGTAGCCTTTATCCTTTCTCTTTTGATACCCCTTTAGGTGTTCAAAAGCATCTTGATGTATTTCAGGTAGTAATTATAGGTGTTACAACCTTGAAACTCTATAGTCATCATCTGTAATCAATCCTTGTAATGATACTCTTAGGGATGGTATTTCTACTTCCAGAGGGAGAACCACTTCTGCATAATAGACCAAACAATAAGGAGTAGCTCTCATTGGTGTTATAATACTCGTGTGATAGGTTCAAAAACATGGATTGATTTGTACATGCCAATCTTTGCCAGAATCATTGACTACTCTAATGAGAATCTTTAGGATGTTTTTGTTACTAGCCTTTTCTTGTCTATTTCCCTGAGGGTAATAAATTGAAGAGAAGTGCTGAGTGATTTAAAACGTTGCATAGAGTTCTTTGACGTCTTTATTCTTGAATTATTTTCCATTGTTTCTGACAATGGATGAGGGAATTCCATATCTACAGATGATATAATTAAGGATAAACATAAAGACTTGTTTTCTTATAGCCCTTATCATAGGTATAGCTTCTACCAATTTTGTGAATTATTATTTTTTTTTTATTATGAACTTATGCCCATTTCAAGGTGTATATATTTGGATAATTAAGTTAAAATCCCATTGCTAGAAAGGGTAGTGTGTAATAAAAGGTAGCAATTCTCATGCTGGAACGTGAATCATATTTCCATGGATTTGGCACTTCTTGAAAGATTTTGAGAAATGAACAAAATCTTTCTCCATTGTAGGCCAATAACAACCTAGTCTTAAGAGTTTCTTAGCTAGAGTAAGGCCATTCAAATGTGATCCAAAAATACCTTCTTGGACTTCTCGTAAGGCTTCATTTGATTTTTCATGCTCTAAACATCTTAGTAAGGTTCTGTTAAAACCTGGCTGATACAAGTCATCAGCTATGATTACATGCTTGGAGGCTTGGCAAATAAGATTGTGTTTTTAGTTCTTGGAAAAGTCTTTAGAAAAGGTGTTATTCTTAAGGTAGTCAAGGATTGGCTTATAGTGAGGTGACTCACCACTCACAAGCTAGCACACTATTTTCGAATCTAGATAGTCATAGGAAGGGTAAGGTAACTCTTCCGCTCCAAATTCGTAACACATTTTATAATCGGACAACTATATGAGAGATGTTATATTTTTGCACAATTGTATGATTGTGTGCACGGGGAATCTGTTCAAACGTTATACAAACAAAGTAATTTTTCAAATCCTCTACCATGTTCTTGTATCGAATAAATTTCTCATCCTTTGTTTCATAATCATTGTTAATCTGATTGATGATGAGTTGAGAATCACCATAGATATGCAATTCTGTGATCTGCCATTCTAATTCCATCTTTAAACCATTGACTAAGGATTCATATTACGCAATGTTTTTGGTACATGGAAATAGGATTTTATACCCCTTAGCAATTGTGTGGCCTTGTGGGGAGATGAAGACTATTCCTGCTCCTGATCCTTGTTGTGTAAATGAATCATCAAAATACATCTTCTATGTGTGTTCTATGATTATCAGGATGGATTCATTGGGGAATTCCACTGTTAAAGGATTGTCTCCTAGAAATAGTGCTTCTGCTAGTTGATCTGCAATTATTTGTCCTTTAATAGATTTTATTTTGATGTATTCGATATTAAACCTGCTGAGTATCATGACCCATTTAGATAACCTTCATGTTAAATTTTCTTTGTTGAGGAGGTATTTTAGAGGATCAATCTTGGACACCAACTTGATTGAATGTGCCATTATATAGTGTCTAAATTTTTGTAATGTGAACACGACCGCGAGACAAGATTTCTCAATAGGTTTTACTTGAGTTCATATTGCACTAGTGTTTTTCTGATATAATATATTTCTCATTCTATGCTATTTTCATCTTGTTGTGTGAGGAGTGCCCCTAGTGAGATATCAGTTGTTGAAACATATAGTAATAATGGTTTTCTTACAATTGGAGCCATTAGTATTGGTGGATTTTCTAGATATTGTTTTAGTTTATCGAATGATGTTTCATATATTACATCCCATTTACTGTAATAACCTTATGCATAAGATTCATAAACGGTTGCACTTTATCTTCCAGTTACGCAATGAATCTTCAGATTGATTGTAACTTATCTTGCAAGGATCTTACCTGACTGATATTTTTGGGTGATGGCATTTCCATGATTGTTTTAATCTTTTCTAGATCAACTTCAGTGCCTTTAGTTGAGACAATGTGTCCTAGAAGCTTTCCCAAAGTAACCCCAAATGCACACTTCTTTGAGTTTAATCTAAGTTTGAATTGTTCCATTTGATCTAGGATTGTAGCTAAATCCATCAAATGATCTTTCCTATTGCGAGATTATTGTTGGGTATCATCAATATAATCTTCCATGTTATTGTGCATCATTTCATGGACAATTATTGTCATTGCTCGTTGATATGTTGCTCCTATGTTCTTCGGTCCAAAGGGCCTAATGTTCCAACAAAATGTTCCCCATGGACAGGTGAAATGTTTTTTGTCTTGATCTTCAGCAACGATCTTAATTTGATTATATCTTGAAAATCCATCCATTAATAACATCTCGCATCCTACTATTAGGTCTACAATGACAACAATACTTGGTAGCAGGAAATCCTCCTATGGACATGCTTTGTTTACATCACAGAAATCTGTGCAAACTTTGATAGACTTGTTAGGTTTTGAGACTAAAATGATATTGGATATCCATTCTGCATAGGCAATAGCTCTGATAAATCCTTCTTTCAATAGCATTTACAATTCTTCTTTTACCAATAGTGCAATATGAGGATGCATTTTTCATAGTTTTTTCTTAATAGGTTTGACTCCTGGAGCCATAAATAAATGATACATAATTAGATTAGGATCCATCCCTGACATATCAGAATAGGACCATGCAAAGATTATCTTCTTTCCTTTGAAGAATTGTTTGAATTCTTTCTTCTTCTCAGCAGATAAAGATTGAGTAATGTGTATGATCTAAGGTTTCTCTTCTGTGCCCAGGTTGATCAGTTGAGTAGGTTCAATGAGTACCGAAGATCATTCCTATGATTAATCTAGGAGAATATCAAGTTTCCCATCCTCTAGGGCATCAGGGAGGTTTTTCTTATTGGATACGTCCTTTATTTTTCCTTTTTTGTGATCTGAGACTGCCATAGAATGGTTTTCACCCTCAAATCTTTGATTTATTTTCTTTTTTATTTTGCGACTAGAAAACTTAATATCCCCCCATGTTAGATTTTCTAGTGGAATATATTATGGGTTCTATCGCATTTAGATAACAAGCTATCACATGGTCATTAAGAAACATGGGTATATCCATAGGTTCAGATAAGGTCCAGTCGATAAGTTTAGGGTGGATCAGGTGTAAGTTTTTGTTAGTATTAGCTTCAACTGTTTCAAGGGTCATGATGGAATTGTTATCAAATATTTTGAATCTATTGATGAGGTCTATAAAAAATTCATCCTGAAGATTATTTAGATCATCAAGAGTCTCACTATTCTCACTCGAATCATCATCAATATTATGTGGACCAAATTTGAAAGGTCGTACACTTGATATTTTCCCCTCTTGTCTTTGTCTTGTGTTTACTATTATTCTTTGAATATCTTCTGGTCCTAATAAGACTCTTGTATCAACATCAATTAGGCTCGGTAGCACCACATTAGAAAAATCAGCAACAATGCTAGTATTATGAGCAGTGTTAGAACTTTCTCCTCTTTATAGTTGAGGTGCATATTGATGAATCACATCAATTTCAATATCCATGGAGGAGTCATAGAATGAATCCCATTCATATTTATTAGAATCTATGTCAGGATAATGTGGCCATTTTAGAACATGTGCAATTGTTACTAGTTGTCCCCACTTAGGATGGTGATTTTCTTGTTCATTGGTTTCTTCATCAGATGTATTTCTCTGAGAATCAGTTTTATTGACCTCAAGTGTTTGATCAATTGGTTGTTATGTGACTATTTCTTCCTTAGTCTTAGTTTCTTGATCCCTAAAAAATGAAGGAATGTATAGTTCTCCTTAATATTGAGGATTTTCTTCATGGATATGTAACAATCTTTGTTAGGAGATAGGGACCATCTCTATTTCCTCTTCAAATTCTTCTTGTTCTTCATCAAATATTGAACCATCTTGAATGAGTGAGATTTGTGTTTCCTCTTTTTACCCTATACTATTTTTATCTTTAGGATCTCTGAATTGTGTAAGAATTGGCTCGACAATACCTTCTTTATTCTTTCCTTGAGGTCCTTGTCCTTGATATCCCATTTTTTGCATGATATGAAGACCATGTTCATATTGTTGAGTTTCTATCTAGACATGCTTAACATCTTGATGAGATTCATATTTTTCCTTATATAGCCATTTCAATACCTCATTGTTCTTGTTCTCTTCTTCCACTAATTTTCCTCTTACAAACATTATATTATAGATAGTTTGTGGTTTATGATTTGCTGACATTGTGGATGAGAAAGGTATTCCTTGTGTTCTAGATGAGAGAGGTATTGTTAATGAAAGTAGTTGATCCACGTTGTACTCTCCAATCCCATTATCTTGCAATTTGAGCTTCTTTTCAAAATCTATTAGCATAGTTGATGTTGAACTCTCAGGTGGTTGTTCCTTTGTAGCTTCCCTATTATGAGGAACCATTCTTTCATTTTATTGTCTGACATTATTGTAGGATTGGAAATAAATGGTATCTGCTAGAATTATGATTTCTTCTCCATTATGAGGGAATTTTAAGCATTGATGGAAAGTTGATGGCACTGCTTGCATTTCATGTATCCAAGTTCTTCCCAAGAGGATATTATATGATAGGTTAATATCTAACACTTGGAACACAACATTTCTTTCAATGGGCCCCACTTTGAAAGGTTGCAATACCAACCCTTTACATGATCTTTCTTCATCATCATATGCTTTAATACTTATCCTCTTTTTAGCGTCAATATCTTTGTCTGAGAATCTCAATGCTTTGATCAAACCTAGAGTATAAATGCTTAGGCATGTTCCTCCATCTATCAATACTCACTTTACTCAATTTTTATGGATTAACACCTCTATGTGTAAGGGCATGTTATGTGGGTGACTTATACCATTTTCATCTTCCTCTGAGAATGATAGGTAGTATGGTGTGGTCAAGTGTCTAGCCATGGATTGAAATTTGTCCACATCCAAATTGTTAGGAACATTTGTTTCAACCAAATATTTTTCCAAAATCTCTTTATGTGATGGAGAGATCTTAAGAAATTAAAGAATAGAGATTTGCACAGGAGTTCTCTACAATTGATCAACCAAACTGTAATTTGAAGAGGATGATGATGGAGTTTGTTTGGTTGAGGTTATTTTTGAAGATGTAGGCAGTTTCGAAGAATCTCCTTTCAATGTCACTTTAGCTTGACTCCTTGTTACTATGTTAGTGGACTCACCCTTTTTTTGGTCTTCAATTATTATCACATTGACCTGTTGGTCCCATGATTCCAACATGTTGATTGTGTTTTCATGTGAATAATTATAATTCACCTAATTTCCCTTGGCATTGGATGATTCTCCTTTCTCATAGTTAGGCAAAGTTGTCTTAAAATCCATGTGATCTTCATTTGTCTTGTTCCCATCTACTGTAATGACTTCCTTTTCAATTAGGTCTTGTACAAAATAATTGAGTTCCATGCACTCATTCATTCTATGTCCCTTGTTTCAATGATACTCGTAATAATGGGCATCATTCCACCATTTCAGTTTAACTGGTGGTTCGTATGGTCTTGATTCAGGTATAATAATAACCTTGTGAGACATGAGCTTACACAAAGATGATTCAAGTGACTCTCCAAGATGTGTAAACACTCATTTAAGACCATTTGTGAAAGGTGGTTTTGATTGCTTGGATTCTTGATTAATCTGTATGTTCGATGTAGTATTAAAATCATTTGGAGGAGCAGTAGTAGAAAGATTAAATGCCGGTTGTTTTGGTTTTAAATTTTGGGCATCTACTACTCCATCATGACAACATTCTAATTTTTGTTCCAATTCTTTGATTTGTCTTGGTTTCCATTGTTATTATTATTGTACGATCCCTTAGATTCTCTATAGATCTTTATTTCTCTTTTCCTAACCAAGGTGTCTCCAATTTTGAATCCCATCTCAGTTACCTTCTCAAATGTTAGAATACATTGTAATTAAAGATAATGGTTCATTTATGTTCCAAGGCTATTTACTATATGTCCATCTTTTCCATTTTAGGAATTGAACAAGGATATCTTGCAAATATTTTCTACCATCGCTGCAAGAATGATATGAATGGTTCTCCAATACGTTATTTACTGGTACATAGATAAATCAATGTAATATGATGTTGAATAATGTATGAATAATGTTGCATGAATCGATCTATTAAATCTTCAAAAATTTTGATTCCATGAGGTAATTTGGAGAGCCAGTTTGCTGCTTGTTCGCTTAAGCTACAAGGAAACAATCTCATCACGTAGGTTTGTTCGTCAATGAACTCCATACTAAGAGTATAAAAATCTTGTATATGATGTTGAGGGTCTGTAACTCCTGTATATTTTTCTTACTTTGGTATATCCACCTTTGGTAGAAATGGAGGCATGTGTAGATTTTAATTTAAAGGCATAGGACAAAGTGCGTTGATTGAATACTTATTTGGAATAATGTCCTTTTCTTTCTTCATGTCTATGATTTGTGTTTGCAAAGCCTCAACCTGTTTGATAAGAGTAGTCATGGGATTTTCCTCTTCATGTGTTTTAAGTTATTTGATATCGAAATCTTGAGGTAATTTGATTCCTATAGAAGCTAGATGTACAAAATACTTTTCCTTGTCAACCATTAGGACATTGTTCATGATATTTTGGAACCTTGTATCTTGTTGGAATTTTTGGATGTATTCTTCAATTATCTCTTCTTCATTGTCAGTATTGGTATGATTATCCTACTCATTCTCAATTCCAACCATGTTGTTGTTATTAGTTTGAGATTTTGGGTCTATAGTATGTTGAGCCGTGAATGGATTTTGATCTTGATCTGATTTTGTTTCTAGTAAAATTCTTGTCCAAGGTATATGTCCAATATCAGTTTGTTTGTAGTGACCACTTCATGTCCACATCATGTAAGATTAGAAGATGCTTGATTTGAAAATACGATCAATCTATCACCTAGAGTTTCAATGTTTGATAAAATACCCTAGTATTTGGTCAAAGTTTGATGAAAAAGTGTTGATGTAAAGTAGATGATGTTTGAGATCTTGATGAAGGTTAGATTGACCTTGATAGTGATCTCTAAACAATAAAAGGTTGCTATGAACAATTTAGACTAGTGTTAGGTTGTTGAAACAAAGAGAAATTGGATTGATCCTCTAAAACCAAAGTTTTATGTTATGCTTATGATGTTTGGAATAGAAATAGAATTTTCCAAGATTTTTTCAAAAATTGAGCTCATTTTGATAGAAATAGCACAGAAATGACCTTTTGTTTTAACCAGAAATAAGACAAGGACCAAATGTTTTAGAATCCATGTTCTTGTGTAAAAGACAACTTTGTGATAATTTGTGTCTAGGTGATAACCAAAAATTTGCAAAGTTTCCAACATTTTTGGTGTGTTTATAGGTGTTTTTATGTGTTTAATTTGGGACACACACGCAAAGAAAAATGATTTTTTTTTGTTTTGATAGGAATTGTTTGTTTTTAGAATTTTTGTGATTAAGTTTATAACAAACACACCTTTCACAATAAAATTAGCATAGTATGAAAATATTTTATTGTAGACTCAAGTACACACTCACAAGCTAATTAGAATATGACCATCACCAAGCATGCAATGGCTCCAGTCATGATGTCATATTATCCGAATCAAAATGATAGTGAGGGAAAAAAGTGACAAGTATCTTGGGGAGGTAACTATCCTCCTTGAATAAAGATTGTCACCTTTCAGAGGTGAATCGAGTAGTCACTACTATAAAGTATTTATTTTGGGCATCCATTCATAATCGTCTCCCATAGAATTGCACAAGGAAAAATTGAGGCGTATAGCCCTATGAGTTCATAGATGAGTGTAGTCTTCCAAGCAAGATTGAAGTCGCTCTACTCTACACAACATCCAAGCATGTCCAAGGAATGATCGTCATAGTTCAAAGGACAAAACCGACTAAGTTTTCTGAGATTTTAATCTCAAGGAAGCATTTTGATTATAGTGAGATGGAAGGGTTGGACTTCACCTCTCCTCACTTTGGTCTTTCATGAGAGATTTTTTCATCAAACAGAAGGCCCTCTAAATTTAAAAGTAGTAAAGAGGATTAGCGACTTAGGAGTCTAAATTTATGATCCTTAATGAGGAAGAAGAGCATAGTCTCCTGTCCATGTTATTTTCTTCTATCAAGCATGCAAAACAAATTTATTTCCTGTGAATTATTAAATGCAACGCTTAATCCTCCATATTGAGTTTCTAATTTTCCACTTGGGAAAATAGCATATTCCTCTATTTGGATTAAGAATTAAATTTGAATTCAATTTATATGTGCCTAGAATAGAATTTAGCCAAACATGAACTTGATTAATTAATTTTCCACAAATTTTCATTCAAGACTTAATTTGATGTTTGAGGTTCAGGTTTTTCATGAAGGAAAATAGCATACTTCTCTAATCAATTTAAGAATTAGAGAGAAATCAGAATTAAGTTCCTAACAAAATCATCAATTAAGCATAGTAGTTTGGTTGATTTTCACAAATGGAAACCTGCAATCACTCGTTAGTAGTTTTTGCATATTTTCCTCCAATTATTTCGCCAATGATTCTTTGGCAACGACCTACATGAACTTGTTAAGCTGTTTTAAATGACAATAATCATAAAACATAGCAAGTTAGCTGATAAGTAACCAAATTTTCTATGAAAATAGACTGATATTTTTGATCTCACATTTCTAAATGATGTTATAGAAACCCCATACAACATTTTCTGGAAACAACTAAAGAAATACCATAGATGACTAAGCATCCTAGAAACAACTAAATGGTAACCAAAAATGACTAAAGACTCCGCAAACGACTAAAGAGTTACCGAAAATGATTAAGGGAAAATTTTATACGTCCCAAAAATGATGAAATGACTACATTAGATGATGAAAGTATCTCCAAAAATGATGAAGGATCTCCCAAAGATGACAAAAGACTACTGCAGATGATGGAAGAACTCTCAGAAATGTCATTCTGAAGGGCAATTTACTGAATTTGCAAAACAAAGAGAAAATTTTGTGAAAATGAGGCTTCTAGCCCACGGTGGGTGCTAAAAAGTGATGTGTAAATGTACCTGCATGAATCTTGCACACAATCACTCAATATGACTTTATCTTGACATGTTAGTACAAAATACAATTGAATTGAACCAAATTGAAATAATTAACATGTCCAAAACATCCTATTTCTCCCTAGCTAGAAGATATACATGAATTTCATAGAATGCTCTCATATTAAGCTTAAACTCATAGTAAATAGATGATTTAGGATGGAATATTTATGACAAAAATGCGTAAAATTCATACAATATTGTTCAATTATTCTCCGTTATTGCTAAAATGCATGACATTAACAATTTAAATGAAGAACAAATGAACTAGATTAGCTACGAATTGAAATTGGCATTAGTTAGCTATAAAATCACTATTCATCTATATCAAATGAGCTTAGAATGACTTCCTTATATAGCTTTCCTTGGAGGGAAAATACTCAAATTTGAAATTCAAATTTGGACGATTAAGATACATCCATGGGGGATGGTCAAGATTGAATCATTTGTGATCCAAGTGAATGCCTCTTATTGGTTAGAGGTTTGACTTTTGAGGCAATTTGAAGGAATGTAAATGTTTTTATTAATTAATTCCTTTGAATTCATTTCCTTAGCCATTTTATTTTTGGTTTTTATTTGATTCAAATGACCAAGGCTAATTGATGAATTAATACCTCTTGGTGAGTGATCTTGAATTCTTGATTTTTAATGAATTATGTAATTAAACTGATCAATCTTAATTACATAATTGTGATTAGCTTTGGATTTTCTGCATTGGTTAGGACTTAGAGCACTTGATTTCAGATTATGGCTCCTGAATTTTGTTATACACCAAATTTTCACCCTATTAAGTGCTTGATCCTAATGCTCTGGTATAAAATGGTAATCATGCTTGGCCAAACAATTGTCTTAGAAACACATAGCATTGGACTGCTATTTCAGGATTGGACACCCTAAATGGCTGCTAAGTAGATTATTTAGTCTCATTTAGTTATCGACCGGTGTTAAAAATAATAATAACAAAATATAGAGTTAGGAAATTGTTTAATCAATGAGCAAGGAAAAGAAGTGTTACCATGAATAATCACAAAAACTAGGAGCATTCACCAAGCACAATGAAACAAGGAAACAAGATTTTGAAGGGGAAAAGCATGAAAAAACCCCCGTGATATAGAGAAATGGAAAAAATGCCTTAGAGAGAGAGAGAGAGAGAGAGAGAGAGAGAGAGAGAGCCAAGCTCATACAATAGCATTTGAGAAGAGTAATTGCCAAAAAAAAGGGAAGGAGAGACATCTCTTTAATAGAGATGTGAGAAAGGAGTTGCATGATAACTCCCATATCTATGTATGCCACATTTGAATAGTGTGTGAGACAAGTGTAGGATTCATCATAAGGAGGAATAACTAAATAAGAAATAACAATAAAAGGAATTATCCTCACACTTGTAAAAGAAGAGAAAATAGGTGTAGGGATTTCATAAGAATCTCCTACTTACATTAGTACAAGTAAAGATTAAATTCTAACACCCCCCTTTAATCTTTACTTGGGGTTTTACAAAAATCTGCAACTTGATAATCTTTCTTGTAGTAGAGGAGGTAAATTTTCTTGTCTTCACTTTGTGTTAATATGAGGTGATGGTGAATTGAT
>MU225900.1:7149681-7163898 GCA_018584345.1 Thuja plicata | reverse complement strand
TTATCATAATGAGGAAGATTAGAGTTTAGAGAAGGAGGTTGGTCCTCCATAATAACCATTTGAGTGTCACAAAATTCATAATCTACTTTGGAGCAAAGAGGAACATAATCTCCTGTAATACATAAGGGCAAAGTGACATTGAGAAACGTATCAATAATTTCATCTGCGTGATCTAAAATATTATCCAAAGCAGAATAAGTATTCATAACATCATCAACCTGCAATATGTTAGCTCGATGAGAAAAATAGAAAGCGACGGGATCATCCCCAAGATAAACATCATTACAAGGGTCATCCGAAATAGGAAAGTTATTCAAAGGATACATAATGTCACATGGCGGAGTAGAGGTTTGGTGAGTTTCAAATGTATTTTCCAAGATATGCCAAGCCTGATGAGCTTCAGTACAATCAGAGATAACGTGATATAAGTCTGGATTTAAAGAGAATCCAATAAGACCAAATGCTTCCTCATCTTTGAACTGCCAGGCATCCTGGTCATCTTGAGGAGCGGTGGATGTCGGTTTCAAATTTGGTGAAGTCACAATGTCCGAAAGGTGTCGAGTTTTTAGAAAATCAAACATGTGCGACCTTCAAATAGTATAATTGGAATTTGTAAGTTTGAAATCTGGCATTAATGTAGACATGATTAAATATCAAATTTAACTGAAATAAAGTTAAATACAAGTTGCAAGATATAAAGATGAGTCCAAAAAACTAAATTAACGCAATTAGTAAATAACAGTATGATAGAAAAAATTAAATGTACAAATAAAATTAAATTTATGTTAAAGTGATAAAACAAATTTTAATTACAACCAAATTACCAAATAGCAATTGAAAGGGGTTAGAATTGAGATAAAAGATATATAGTTAAAGCGAAATTAAAAAATATTAAGCTGGAAAAATGTTTTAACCTTTAAACTTTTTGGTTAAAATTTTAAAAAAAAAATTAAATTTAAAGAATTAAACTTAGAGAATTAAAATGATTAAACAAATATGAAAGATATAAGAATGAAATGATTAAACTCAAGGAACCCTACATAAACCAGATTAAAATTTAGATTATACCTATAAAAAAGGAGTTAGAATAATGAATTGGACAAGAAATTAAATTAAAAGGGAATGAAATGATGAAAAAAAACTGCAAGAATCAGAAGAAAAATTTAAAAAAAAAAAAAAAACTCTGCAGCCTGCAAAAATAAACAAATGTTAGAGCATGCAAAGAGTATAATGATGAACCTGCAAAAGACCAGAAATAATGTTAGAACTTGAATCCAGATGCTGAAATCAAATGCTATATGGATTCCCACCCAAAAGCTCAAAGAAAGACTATCATGTATTGCCCAGTAGAAATATGTCCCACTCTGCTAAACACTTATCCAATGCTGAACAAACAAGCATGAATGAAGCACTAATATTAGTCTTTCAATGCACTCGTAACAAATTTCTCTTCAACCCAACGCTACTCCAGAATGATGGCTTATTCAGTCACAACTTCGGAACTGTTTCGAATCCAATGAGCATAATGAATGAAATATTCTCCCAGAGTTATTCATACACCTGTGTCTGTGTATTTCAGCCACTTTCAAAAGATAGCTAGTGCAGTTCAAAACAATACTACACCTATGAAGATTAAACATACCCCAGCCTTAAAACTTCAATCTTGAAACTCAGCATTCAAGAAGAAACAACAATAAGTGAGAGGAAAAAGGCTACGCAAGGAGTAGAAAGGAGAGAGGAAGAGAGCTACAGTGTGAGCAGCTTGGAAGGTTGCATAGCAACTGGGAAAGATGCTCAAGCTAAGAAGAAGTGAGGAGGCTAAAACATAGCGAGGAGAAAACTAAAATAACAGTGAAAGGAGCATGCAAGGAAGAGAAAGAAGAGATGCACAAATGGAGGGGAGGAATAAGGGTGCGCAAAGGCAAAGATGACAGGCAAGAGAATGTTATGAAGATGAAATGAGGGAGTGGAGAAGAAGCTCAAAACTAAGGGTTGCGCAAAAAAAACTAAGCTGCGTTAATAAGGGTAGGGGAGAAGAAAAGAAGGCAGCAAAAGAAAAAGAACCAAGGCTGATCAACACATGTGAAAGAATGGGTAAAAAAGCTGCCTCAGCCCCCATGATAAAGTATGGCATAAAATGAAGTGTATTAAACAAATGAATCCAGATGTGAAAGATCCTGCAATAATAATGTTATCCTTGCAATAAACAGGTTATAAGAGGAGACCACAGAGATAAGAAAAGGCTGCAAGAGATATGAAATCTACTGCAATATGTAAAGAATCTTGTCGACCATGCCAATGATGTTGCATTAAGAGTATAAAATGTAGATCAAGATAAGATGATAGTTAATATGAACATAAGAATATTAGATATAGAGAAAATAAACATGCAACAGAGAGATATATAGATGAATAAACAGAGATGAAAAAGGTTAGAATTAGATAAACATTGATAAACATGCAGAGATATATATATTATTTAAACCTGTAGATCAAATAAGATAGATTAATAAAAAACCAGCATGCAAGTATAGAGCCAAAAACAAAAATCTCCAAACCTACACAAAACAAGTCAGTACTGTATCCAATAGATAAACCAATAATGTATCCAAAAGATAAATCAGGTTTGGCGATAAACAAGCCAAACCCAAAAAAAAATAGAATTTTCCTCAACACTCTCTCAAGAGTCTCCAATACTGGAGTGCTCCAAGATATGGTAGCTCCTTCACCTATAAAATCAATCAAAGATTAAACCAACCTGCTCTGACACCATGTTAAAAATAATAATAACAAAATACAGAGTTAGGAAATTGTTTAATCAATGAGCAAGGAAAAGAAGTGCTACCATGAATAATCACAAAAACTAAGAGCATTCACCAAGCACAATGAAACAAGGAGTTAAGATTTTGAAGGGGTAAAAGCATGAACAAACCCCCGTGATATAGACAAAGGGAAAAAATGCCTGAGAGAGAGAGAGAGAGAGAGAGAGAGAGCCAAGCTCATCCAATAGCACTTGAGAAGAGTAATTGCCAAAAAAAGAGGAGAGACATCTCTTTAATAGAGATGTGAGAAAGGAGTTGCATGGTAACTCCCATATCTATGTTTGCCACATTTCAATAGTGTGTGAGACAAGTGTACGATTCCTCATAAGGAGGAATAACTAAATAAGAAATAACAATAAAATAAATTATCATCACACTTGTACAAGAAGACAAAATAGGTGTAGGGATTCCATAAGAATCTCCTACTTACATTAGTACAAGTAAAGATTAAATTCTAACAACCAGGGATGTAAACTTGGAATGGTGTTCGCAAAGTATATGCTTCAAACTTCCTTGTTTCTCATGGCTAAACCTATGGAATCAAAATACATTATTCTTTAGGAATATACACTATCTCAATTGAATGCAATTATTCTAAGAAAATAGCAATTACAAACAAGGGTTACTCTGCTCGCCTATGTTGTAGGAATAGTACACCAGTTCTGCTACTAGTGGCTGCGGGAACAATAGAGTTCTATCTTCTACTTAATGAGAAAAGAAATAAATTCTAATCTAATAAAATGATTCACTCACCAAGTGGGCCCCCTTGGATGAGTGAATAGAAATGCAATTATGATAAGAGACTGAAACTCAAATTCTGCATTCTATTCATTCATAGAGGAAATATGCTTGGAAAACAAACAGTGCTACAATATCAAAATCTAGTTCAGAAATTACATCAATTAATTCTTTTCTTCCTCTCCTCTCCTGTGGAACTACATAAATCCACTTATTTAAGGAGGAACTACACTACAATCAAGATCTAGGATCACTCCATTAATGAGGATCACTAGTGGATACATCGTGCACATAACATAAATCTAGAACAACAAAAGTAGGTCTTCAAGTTCTTCCTAGAATGTAGCATGCAGTGGTTCTAGATCTACGTGCGGTGTCTTCTTAGGAACTGGATTGACTTGTTCCTTTGTGAGATTTTTGCGAAACGCCGGTCTCTAACCTCTTACTTAATTCCCTGTTTTATGATGGCACTTCTAGAGGTAACGGCTGTCGTTGACTCTTTCAACACCATGCTGGAATTCTTGAATGTGCCAAACTTGACTCCTACAAAATGGTTAGTATACATAACTTCCAACGCATAAATATATTTTATCATTTAATACTAAGAAAGAAGTGTGAGATTTCATTCAATATTCTTGCACAACATTCAGCTACAAGAAGGAAACTACCCGCAAACATAGCATAGGGAAAAGGACTATTCATTCAACATGCAATCACTTTAAATCCTACAACTTCTATCCATTAGCTTTAAACAAAATACATTATGTTTTCACCATCCATTTTATCTACTTATGTCCTTTTATATAAAAATATATATAAAACCCATAAGTTTAAAAGTCTTCTGCTTCTGAAAACAAAATGCTGAAAAAGGAAGCAATCACATGGAAAAGATGGCCTTTTGGGAGGCTCATCATTCCCCCCAACTTCCTATTGCTGGTCCCCAACAATCATGAAGTTTAGGATCCTGGCTCTAAGCCTCAGGTCACCAATGGTCTTCTCCCCTAGCTCATCTACAACATGATTAAAGTATCCATGGCTTTTTCAAAGTTTGTCCCACCTCTGTCTTTCCTTAACCATATCATGCTCTTTTGCATTCTCATTAACTGCCAGCAGCAACTGTAGGAGGATTGGAGGTTGAAATTGTAAGGGCATCCAATAATGTAGCTGTGTGCAGGCCAGCATTATATACCATGGAACACGGTGAGTAGAAAGGGTTAAATTTTGTGGAGAATGGGGCTCCCTAATTTTTAAGTTGTGGGGCATCCTCATCCACCATTGCGTACATGCTAAAATTGCGGCCTCAACATCTTGTGAAGAATGTTGTTCCCAATCTACATACCCCTGTTCTCTGACTGGAAGAACCTTGCGAGCCCCACTAGGATTCAGTGTGATTGAAATTCAGTGAAGGAATGTCTGCCTAGAGCTTTGAACTTTAGGCCTTAGAATAAGGGGTGTGTCGACCTCACTGCTTCGATTTGGGAGAGCCTGGTGCTCTCTTCTGATCTCATTTTGAACCTAGGACATAACTTCCCTCAACTACACATCTCCTACATAAAGGAGTAAATTCCATTCCCTGTTGTCAGGCATAGCCACATTGTACAGATATAACTTGCATAACAAATTCTTAATGGGCATAGGTGCTGATCGAAAAGCGTCATAGAATTCATGAGGGATGGCAATGGAAGGATTTAATCCCTCAACAATCCTTGTCATCTAAAAATTAATAAATTTTTCCTTAAGGAAAAATGTATAAACCAGAGAAGGTGGCCTACACGCCATTGCTACAGGAATCAACTCTGTAATCTTCTCAATTTTCCTTTCCAGTACTGCAATTCTATTTGTTTTATGCTCAGCTAACAAGCCTGCTCCTCAATTATCCTCTTTAATTTCTCTGTCTCCAGTTCCCATTGTGATTTTTCCAAGGTTATATTTCGGTACAAACTTAATCCTGCTGCCAATGGCATGGAAAAATTTGAAGGTGGCATGGGTCCTTGCTGAAGAACATTAATCCACTCAGATGCAGCTTGAGGGATTCTTACTTTCTCTACTTTAGTGAAAGAAGTTCCTTTCCCCTTGTCACAAGTGATAAGGGTTTTGATCGAATCATTCACTTGGGATGATTCGACTGCCTTAGCTAATGTATCCAATCCCTCTTTGCTCAGCTGCTCAAATACTTCTTCTACAATATCCTTATTCACTGCAGGAAACTCATCAGGAGGAAGATTCTCTAAACTGTCATTAGAATCTTGACCAGAATTATTGGAAAATCCCTTTGTTTCTATAGAATCCCTATCACTTTCCACAAGGATGAATTCAACTTGCAGATTAGTTTGAACTTTCTCATCCACAATGTGGGCTAGGGTATCACCATCTGCTCTATTTGAAGATTTTGCCTCTAAAGAGGACTTTTCTGCATACTCAGAGGATTCGACATTTATACTTGAATCAAGGGTTTTGCTTGCTTTACTAGTACTAGCAGAAAGTCAAGGAATTTTCCTCATAGGGGTCTGAGAAGAGCTCATAGGTTCCTTGCATTTCTTTTTGGTGGAGGACACCTCCATTGTAATGGCTACAGGAGGCTCTTCTGGTGTTGCTTCATTGGAAGAAGGCAAGGGTTCCTCAGACATCTGATTTCTATTGTCATTATTAGATAGCTTCTATTCTGGAGTCATTTCCTCTGTATTTAGGGTTTTATCTTTTCCTTTTATAACAGTAGACCTAGTTTCTTCAGACATTGAAGTGTCAGGGGAGGCAGCAGCTTTTCTAGTTTTTCTTTCCTTATCATCAGAATAAGGATTGTTGTCATTACAGGCTCTTTTCCTAGTTAAGGTAGGTCTAGAAGAGGATGCTTCAGGAATGGGTTCTATTTTATGGATTACCTTATGAACCCCTATTGTCATATTAACCCTATTACCTACACCTTGGCCTCTCAGACCAACCGCCCTAGGTGCCAAATCTTCCATAACCAAGAATTCCTCCCAGGTCCCAATTGACTGTTTAATTAACTCCCTTTCTACAATTAACTTAATTAAACAGTGGTGGGAAATGGACTGTGCTTTCCCTGACTGAACAAGAGATGCCTATTTTTTTCAAAATATTAAAAAGATATCTAGGTAAGTCAACTGGCCTATTTTCATGGCAAAGGGCACTCAAAATTTTGAAGTGAATTCCATGCAGGTACTTGTAATGTCCCTCATAGGTGAAGTAAGATATTATAAATGTGGTCAGCTGCAAAAACTCCCCAGGTAATGACATTCTTACAGTGCCCTGCTTCTTGTCAACCTCCAACTGTGAGTCACTATGCAGGGTAAATTGTGCCCTAGCCGAACGCAAATCAATGTCTTTTGACCACTTTTCCCCTTCCCATGGAAAATTTGTAACCTCTGCCACTATATCTTCTGAAAATTCAACCCTTAGACCTTTCACTACTGCAAACCTGTTGTTCAAAGAATTCAGAAATTGAAAAGCAATTTCGTCATCGAAGCCATTAAGGCTTAAGAAGTAGTCCAGCCATCCCAGTTGCTGAAACAACTCATAGGTATCCGGGTCCCTAAGTAACACCTAATGATCCATTGGCTCATGCCTCTGAAGGTCTCCGCCCATTGCAAATGATAGATAAAATAGCTCTGCAGGGTATGCTTAGTTGCTACAGAAAATTTTGAAAAATGCCTGACCTTTCTTCGGACACAAGATGTTTTTGTTTTTGCATTCCGAGAACAACTGAAGTATAGGATAGTAATTAATTTTGAGCAAGCAAGCATTACTTTGAATGATTTTCATAAATGAATTCATGTGTGTTAAGGTTCACCACCCAAACACGTCACAAAATTTCCATTATTAGGTGATCATTTCTTTAATTCGCTTTCAAATCAACTTTAATTTTCTTTCAAATCAACTGTTAAATCATGATTGCTTTGATCACTGAGTGATAGCTAAGCTCTCACATAATGGCGGTCACCATGATAAGACAAGGAGAAATAAAGTTTTTGCCTTTTCGCTTGCTAAATTTAATTTGGAAGTATTAAAATAGACATGAGTTAAATAACTAACCCCTACCCCCAACTAAGTATAAGGCATGGGTCCCACCAGGCCGGCGTGTGCAAGAATAGAAAAAGAAAAATACACTCATTGCAAAATAATAAATAAATAAAATAATTTATCTGCAAAAGTATGTGTTACTAACCTAATGTGTTGCAGGAAGAGTGTAATGCTAGGCGACACGCATTGATGGAGTGATGTCGCGGTGCGGACATGTGGAAGAGACAAGGTGATGCGGATTTTTATTACACAAAAAGCAAATCACCAAAGTGAAGTGTTTATGATGAAAGCTGGAATAAAATCATAGCTTGGCAGATATCTAGGTGGAAGACCCAGATACATCTGCTGTAGGAAGAATATTGTCTGAGCTCTGCTAGAATTGCTGTAGGAAGTCCTCACGACTTGCAGTGATATAGTTTTAAGCGATGCCCATTTACGAGGAGTTTGAATCTGACAGGATCAATTGTAGAGAGTTGAATGACACCATTATCAAATATTGCAACTATTTCATAGGGTCCCAACCAGCGGGTTTGTAATTTCCCAAGAGTATGCTGATATCATGAATCATAGAGCAATGCCCAGTCACCAATGGAAAACTTTTTATCTTTTATAAAGTGGTCATGCCATTTCTTTCGCTGTTGTTGTATCAGTTCTATGTTATGAAGTGTAGATTTTTTGTATTTATCTAATCCATTTAGCTACATGAGCCTTTCTTCTTGTGCTTTTCTAAGGTTAATATCCAAGTCCAATGTCATCCTGAGAGTTTTATGGTGAAACTTGATAGGCACGGATGCAGATTTTCCATAGACTAACTCAAAGGGAGTGAATCCAGTAGTGGTTTTCCATGTTGTGCGGTAAGCCCAAATGGCTTCAGGAAGTTGAGTAGCCCTATCATTTTTATGGATGGTGACTATTTTGGTTAGAATGGCCTCTATCTCCATGTTTGTGATCATAACCTGCCCATTATCCTGAGGATGGTATGGTCAAGATTTACCATCCTCACTGTGTATTCTTTCATTAATTCAATAATAAGGTTAGAGGTGAATTGTGCCCCTTGGTCTGTTACTATTTCTTGAGGTACTCCAAACCTAGTGAAAATAAATTCATACAAAAAATCTGCTACTTTATGGTCCCTTGCATGCCTCATTGCTTTTGCTTCAACCCATTTTGTGGCGTAATCAGTGCATACTAAGATATATGACTTACCATGTGAAGATGGCTCAGTGGGGCCAACAAAGTCGATGCCCCACTTGTCAAATGATGTTACCACCACCTGTGGTTGCAGGGGCATTTCATCAGTCTTTGTGGGACATCCCATGCTTTGGCATCGATCACATTGTCTGGTATGCTTAGCTACATCTTTGTGTAATGTAGGCCAATAATAACTGGTTGTCAATACCTTGTATGTTGTTCATTTGCCTGCAAAGTGGCCACCACACGGCTGAACATGACATTCCTGAAGGATGTCATAGGTCTCATCTTCTTGGACACATCTGTGGGTAACTTGATCAGGACCTATGTAGAACATAGATCCAGATATCCATGAAAAGTTAAAACTTTTCTCAGCTAGCAGCCTTCATTCTCGGGGTGAGAAATGGGGTGGTGCCCGTCCTGTAGAAAGGTAGTTTTCTATGTCAGCATAGCACAAATTGTATGTTGCAAGATAAAATAGATGCTCATCTGGGAAGTTGTCATCAATTATTGTAGGATCATAAGGAACTTGTAATCTAGAGAGAAAATCAGCAACTACATTTGCTTTTCCTAGTTTGTCAATGATAGTTATATCAAACTCCTGTAGGAGGAGTAACCACTGGGCTAATCTACCAGAAATGGTTGGTTTATTCATCAAGTATTTGATCACTGAGTGATCAGTATAAAAAATTACTTGATAGCCAATTATGTAATTCCTGAATTTATTTAAAGCATATATTACAACAAGGAGTTCTTTCTCAGTAACAGTATAATTTAGTTCTGCACCTTGCAAATTTTTTCTGATGTAATAAATGGTGTGCTTAATTATTCCTTCTTTTTGACCTAGCACTACTCCAATTGCATAGTCAGATGTGTCTGTGTGGATATGAAATGGAAAGTTCCAGTCTGGTCCTCTAAGAATAGGGGTCTTTGTCAACACATCCTTTAACTGCTGGAATGATGACTCATATTTTGTTGTCCATTCAAATTCTGCTTCTTTCTTCAATAGATTATATAATGGAGTGGCAAGTTGACTGAAGTTCTAGATGAATCTCCTGTAGTAACTGGCATGACCAAGGAAACTCCGGACATCCTTCTTCTTTACTGGGGTTGGGAGTGTGACAATTACTGCAATATTTGCAGGATCAACCTGGATTCCAAAGGATGAGAGGTAGTTCCCTAAGACAACTCCCTCCTCCATCATCATGTAACATTTCTCACTATTAAGTGAGAAATTGTAGTCCTGACATCTTTGAAGCACTTTTTCCAAATTTCCATAAGCCTCTTCGAATGTAGTTCCATGTGCAGTAAAATAATCCATATATATCTCAACACAATCAGCAGCAATGTCAGAAAAAATGCTAATCACTGCCCTCTAGAAAGTAGCAGGCGCATTACATAACCCAAATTGTAAGATAGAATAAGCAAATGTTCCCCATGCACAGGTGAATGTTGTCTTATCCTGGTCTTCTGGTGATATATGGATCTAGTTGTAGCTACTAAAACCATCCAAGAATGAAAAATACTTTTTTCTAGCAAGGTTGTCAAGTACTTGGTCAATAAAGGGCAATGGAAAGTGATCCTTCTTGGTTGCCTTATTAAGCTCCCTATAGTCGACACAAACTCGCCATTTGCCTCATTTCTTGGGAACGGAGACCCACTGACTATCAAAAATGGGATATATGAAGCCAGCTTGGAGAAGTTTTTGCCAGCCTTTATTATATCTCTTAATGTAGGGTTTATTCTTCTTTGAGGTTTCCTAATAGGTCTGGACTCTGGACTGATATAAATCTTATGGGTACACAATTTTTGGTCAATCCCTTTCATGTCAATATAGTCCCATGCAAAAGCTTGTTGATTCTTTTGCAAAAGATGCTCAAGACTAGACATCTGAGATTCAATGAGATCCTTATTGACATTCAATTCCCTGTTTAAGGCAATCTACAATCTTTTGACTTTGTCTAACATAAGAACTTCTGCAAAGGTAGGTGACTCTATTTCATGGGGTAATAGGGTATGGAGATAATCTGGTGCTATAGGAAATTTGGATGAAGACATCTGGGGAAATATGGTTTGCAGAGAACAGTTAGGTTCATGACATGAGGGTTCTTCAGAGCCATACTGGTTTGTAAGAATTGCTACAAGTATGTCATCCTCTTCTTGCGGGACCATGAATGGATTTCTATCAATAACCATAAGTTGTTGTACTGAATTGGCTTCAAGGGGGTATCTCTTATATCCAACCACACAACTTGGTCAAGTTCAGCTTGAGGTTTGGCTAGAGAATACAAGGTTAATTTCTTAGTATTAATACCATCAGCTATGGTCATTTTCCCTCAGCGACATGCAATGCAAGCATCTTCTATGGCTAACCAAGGCCTCCCTAGGATTAATGGATACCCTCCTAGTGTGGCTTTTGGAGACAAGATGATGAAATATGAAGGGTATTCTAAGGAATCAAGTGTGACAATAATATCCTCTACCATACCATATGGTTTGATAGTTAAATTATCAGCTAACTGGAGAATAGTGGGTGTTTCCCTCAACCCAATGATACTAAACCTTAACAATACATCCATAGTCATAACATTGATAGAGGCTCCTAAATCAACCAAAAAATTCTATATTTGTATACCATTAATGTGAATAGTAACCACCAGACTTCCTGGATCAGAGTATTTAGGCATTAAAGTTTTACTAAGCATTAGATTAGAAAGTTGTCCAAGAACATGGACAGTATCAAGATCTTTCTTCTTCCTAACAGGGTGCTTGATACAGGCTTCTTTAATTGCTTTATTATAGATTGGAATTTCCTTGAGAACATCCAATAATGGTATTTGGACAGTCATTTTCTTCAGTTGGTCAATCGGGTCTTTTACAATTGTATTCTCTTTAGGGGATATTGATGGTTGGGCCAATCTTTGCGGAAAAGGTGGTTCTTTCTCAAATGGAATAGGCGGTGCAATAGGGGGAACAATAGTATTGCAGTTGTTAGAAGCTTCCTCAATATCAGAAACATCAGTTATTATGGGTGCTCTTAGGGTAGGCAATGTAGTCCCTGATCTTAGGTGGATATTATTCACTTGCAATGAATAGGCTTGTTGCTTGTTATTTGGATTTAGATTTGGTTGAGCAGGCAGTTGTGGTTTTTGAGGGCTATTATTGGCTAAAGAAGGCGGAGGCATAATAGCTTGTTGCTGAGGTGGAGGCATTATAGCTTGTTGCTAAGTAGGCTGAGTGGGCCCCCACTAAGGTTGTTATTGCCAATTACCATGTGGTTGCCATTGGTTATTCTTCTGTGGCTGCTGAAATGAATTATACTGTTGCTGAGTTGCTGATATGGGTTAAACTGCTGCTGGTTTGGGTTAAACTAAGGTTGAAAATTTTGGTTATACTGTGGATGTTGGAAATTTTGGTTATACTATGACTGTTGGTTTGACCAATGATTATTCCAATTCTGTCCTTGAGGGACAGAATTGTGGGGGTTTTGATTCTACCACTGATTACTATTATTATTATAACCAAAATGATTTAGGGGGTCTTGAGGCATACCTTGTCTCTAAGCCCATGGTCATCTTTGAGCCACATAAAACACCTCTCCATTCTCCTCATCTATTGCCTTGAACTTGGTGGGAATTGAAGTAGTGTCCACAGATGCAACAGTTTTGCACTTACAATTTCTTTTCTTCTCCCTACAATGGGAGAAGAATTCAGCTAGCATAGCGTCCACGTCCTCTTTCTTCCTTTGGGCTTGCATGGTATCTAGCTGAGTAGCCACATCATTGATAATATCCAGCTTGAAGTCAGATAGGAGATTGGATAGTTCTATCTTAGACACTTTAGAGCCATTTGTCTTTTGAGGCAAGTCCCTTAATCCTCTTCCTTTCTTTACTTTAGCCCTTGAGTAATTCATACATATGGTCTTAATCTCCGCCCAGTTTTTCTGGGTGACGTCACCACCAGCCATAAGGTCCAAAGCTTCTATGCTTCCTTCATTGACACCTTTGAGGAACAGATGCTTCTATGATTCCTCATTTAACTGGTGTTGAGCATTTCGCTGCAAGTTATACATAAACCTAGAAACATAGTCTTCCAAGGTTTCATCCTCTTTTTGCATCATCTTAAAGATGTCATCTCCTTTTAAATCCCATCCTCTACAATATTCTTTGTATTTTGCAAGAAACATATTGCTCATGGCATTCCAATTTGGTATGGCATTAGCTCCAAGGCTCATAAACCATCTTAGTGAAACCTCCTTGAGAGTTGACAAAAACAACTTCAGCTTATGGGCATCAGTTTTGTAGTCATAGATTCTGCAGAGAATATCAAACTTGAAGAGGAAAGTCTCAGGATCTTCAGTGATAAGTCCGTAAAATTTTGACAATGCAATGACTGGAATGTTCTTTAGGTTTTAGTTACCCTAATGAGGAGGAATTAGAAAGGGAAAGGTAGGCTGAGCTATCCTTGGAGGAGGGCTTGGTTGTTGTTATGGTGGTGGCTGGTATACAATAAGAGCTAATGGGTTATCTTGATACTCAGGCTCATCAAAAAGGACTTCTAGATGTAGCGATTATTCAGAGGATGAGGGTGATGAAATTTCTCCTTGTGCGTCTGCAAATAGATTTTCAAACAGGTCTTCTTCTTCACTATCTACTTGGGTTTCTTCAGGCTCAGGATTAAAAAGATCAAATGGTTTGGCCTAGTATTGACGAGGAAGGAATCTTTCATGAGGATCTCTTCTTCTATGCATAAAATGCTTTGCTTAAAATTAAATCCTAAACTATGAATGCTGGAATCACGAACACCGAAGTGGTTTGAACTAACACCATCCCCGGTAGTGGCGCCAAAAATTCTTGGCCAAACAATTGTCTTAGAAACACATAGCATTGGACTGTTGTTTCAGGATTGGACACCCTAAATGGCTGCTAAGTAGATTATTTAGTCTCATTTAGTTATTGACCAGGGACGTAAACTTGGAATGGTGTTCATAAAGTATATGCTTCAAACTTCCTTGATTCTCATGGCTAAACCTATGGAATCAAAATACATTATGCTTTAGGAATCTACACTATCTCAATTGAATGCAATTATGCTAAGAAAATAGTAATTACGAACAGGGGTTAGTCTACTCGCCTATGCTGCAGGACTAGTACACCAGTTCTACTACTAGTGGCTGTAGAAATAGAAGAGTTCTATCTTCTACTTAATGAGCAAAGAAATAAATTCTAATCTAATAAAATGATTCACTCAGCAAGTGGGCCCCCTTGGATGAGTGAACAGAAATGCAATTACGGTAAGAGTCTGAAACTCAAATTCTGCATTCTATTCATTCATAGAGGAAATATGCTTGGAAAACAAACAGTGCTACAATATCAAAATCTAGTTCAGAAATTACATCAATTAATTCTTTTCTTCCTCTCCTCTCCTG
>MU225900.1:7117319-7142397 GCA_018584345.1 Thuja plicata | reverse complement strand
CCTACTCCTATTCTCCCATCTTTCATCCCTAGTTCTTCTCATACTTTTGTTAAGGCTCAAACTATGGTACAAGATGAGGATGTGCAAGAATTTCTAGATTTACCTTCCCCTTCTTATCCTATCCATGATGATAATAAAGGGAAATCCAAAGAACAATTTCAATACATAATCAATTCAATTTAATCAAGGTTAAAAGAATCAAATACAATCTAGGTAATTCAAAGAATGATTTACACATCAATCATTTCTATACCTTATCTATTTTAGTAACACAATCCAATTCCAACACATTATATTTAGTATTACATATATTTCTAGTATTACATATATTTCTTCTCTTACAACTTCAAAAAAAATTAAAAAAAAATATGTGTCACATCCGAACATGAGTCTACTACTTATATCTAGACTCTTGTAAGAAAATATTATCATTTGATTGTGTTTAAGGTGGTCATACATACACCTTCTTCTAATCTTTTTCTTGAAATTTTTATACTACTTCATTGAAATTTGCAATTTCACCATTTAGAATATTTTTTTTTTTAAAGAAGGGATAGCAGCTTAGAAAGTAAATTCAATTTTCTATAGATTCTCTTTTTACACATTTTTCATATAATATTGATAACTTGTCCAAATTTTTACGTCAACTTTCCTAACCCTGATTTTTTGAATTTTCATTGCCACATAAGGCCTAGTTTGGCATACCATAATCATGCACATACCCACCTAGAAAAGGTGGATTACAAGAAACAAGGGACTATCAAATTATATCTTGGATACTTTATTCTCCTAAATGTGTCATTGGAAAATAGTATATATTATTTTTGGTATCATATTGGTTATATCTACCATGCTAAAATTCTTGTAAAAAAATTTTATTTGAAATGTTTTTTCTTCTCTTAAGTTGAAGGAATTTGAATCAATAGCCAAGAATTACAATTCCTTTAATTATATTATGATTCAACTATTATCTATAAATGTGTAAATTGAAGAAGAAGGTAAAAAAATCATGTTTCCTTTTTCTTTACATGATTCATGAGAAAAATTATTTCTTTCTATTAATGCTAACCTTGAAGATCCAAAGATAAATGCTTGTGTTGGAACATTGTTGGCACGAGAGATGAGTAAAAAGACTATTTGAGTAAGTATGTCAATATCATGGGAAGTCCTAAAGAAAGAGGGTCTAAAGACGATAATAATTAGTAGAAGTACAAGTCTAAGGGTAGCTCTAAAAATCCTTGTAAAAATAATTGACTAAAGTGTTTCTTGTCTAGGGATGTTGGTCGAGGACACAATATCTAGCTTTCTATGTATTTTGATCAAAGATACAACTTAACTTGACCATCTACGGATGTTGATCAAAATATTAGTAGATCCTTCTTGGTTGAGAAGTATTTCTTGAGTTTGTATGGACCACCATGTGCCATGTGATTACACTTCCACTCTTGGGCCTCTACATCAACCATTATTAGGTGTGATTAGTGACCCTAGATATATTGAATTGGTATCATTCAGTCTGTTAGATGCATTAGATTATGTAATACCTTTTTAATTATATGCATTTGCATGATGTGTGTGTGAGCCTACTTCCTTTGTTTTATTCTTTCATGGGCCATGTGAGTATTTATGCAAATAGTGTATGGTGGTCCTAAGGGTACCACATGGTCAGATGTTACAATACATCATTGTTTGCGAGTAGTATATAGGTGGTGGACTAATTTCAGTGGCACGATATCAAGCACGATGCTCTCATCCCTTCCCTTAGTCATTTACTTTTAGTACTTATTCTTTTATGATATTATGTTCAAATAATTAGTGCAATTTCATTTATATTAATAATGTTGAGTGAGTTTGGCCTTGATTATGTGTATCCATTTTTCTTCAATGTGGATATTATCTCTATTTGGTAGTACATTGGTATGGGTGTTATGTTTCTATCAAATTTCTATGTATTTTGTGCTCTACACCATTTTTTTGTCTTTTTGTTGATTCAGCTCTTATTTATATGAATATGTCCCTTAATATTTTCCATTCATGATCTGTTCTTGCACATTAATTTATGTGTATCCATAACAAATTGATGTTTCCTAGGGTCTATGGAAAGGATATTTAGGGTTTTGGATACCCTTTATTCATGTGATGCTTTTGGTGAATTTATATACCATAATTGATTATATTAGGTGAACATTTTATTTGGTTCTTTAAATGAACATTGTCAAGTGGGATTCTGAGGATGGACCTAGTCTCCTCAAGTGTCAGTTGTGAGCTATCACCTAGCTTGGTCTCTTGTAGGTCGTTGGACTTTGTTTGAGCTCAAGTGATACAACATGTGGAACGTGTGTAATGTTTTTTTTCTGTTGTCTTTTGGGTTGTCATCGAACCCTTTAGAGTATGTGAAGATGTTCATTTATGTTTGATCATGCAAAAATCATTGTATTGTTCATTTTTTCTTATGAAATTTATGTTATTTCCATGAATTTACGCAATTATGCTTATTTCACTATAAAAAAAAAAAAAATTATCAGTGCATGTATTACCTTATGTTCTGAGGGTTCCTTGGTGAGGCATTATAAGGTTCACCTCTTTGTTCTAAAAAAATAATGCAAAATAACATATAAGTGGTTAGATATGAATTTGTATACCCTTTCTTGTCATTTATTACAACTTTTTGAATTAAAAATAAAATTACAACATGTTGCTTGAAACTGAACTAAAATAAATAAATAAAAAACTCATGCAAATTTATGTATAGACCAAATCACTACTTTTCCAATTATCAATAGGAAAAATATAGACTTATGTTCTACTCTCCAAGAATATGTAGAAATGATAACTATAAAAATCTAAATTAGTAACAAAATAGTGAAATTTATTTTATTTAGTGAAAATCCATGTTCCCATATTTATAGTAAATTTAATTAAAATGAATCAAAGTAGAAATTCTTTTATGAAGAAGAGAAATTATGTACTTTAAATAAAAGAAAAAATGATAAAACACCTAATCTTGTATGAATAATTATTTCCCCACTCTTTCATTAGATCTACTACTTTGAGAATTTGGGAATAGTAATATCTACATCCTTTTAATAGGTCTAGAAATATAACTACTAAACATTTTATTCTAGTTGTTTTTCACATACATGCTTCATTACAAGAAAAAAGAAGAGTAGTAAGGTAAAATAATCGTTTCATTAGGACAAGCTAGAATACACTTGTACAACATGCAATGTTAGAAATAATTTCCAAATCACCTAAACAAGTATCATTATCTTTCATTTACATCCAAACATATCTACACCTAGGATCTGGCTTCTTTATAACTAAAAGCTTTGAATACACAAAATTCTCCTTCGATGGCCTTTAAGGGAGTCTGAGATGCACACTTTAGAATAAATAAATGGTCATACAGAAACCCACAACAAAACTTAATTAGTAGGCACATTCAAATCATTTTAAATTTATAAAAAGATCACTTAAGATGGTAAGAGGAAATCATTCATCTCACCACAATGCTCTTCAAAACACAATTTTAAAACTTTTCTCAAACAAACAAACTTTTAGTCCCAACAATATTCTAGTCACACATGCACACACACACACACGCGCACACATGCACACACACAAACACACACACACACACACACACACACACACACACACACACACACACACACACACACACACACACACACACACACACACACACACACAAGCCTCTCCAAAGGAATAGATAAAAAATTAAAAAAACAAATATCAAGTTAATACTTTTAGGAACATGGAGGTCTATCTCTCAAGCCTCTAGGAATTTGGTTTGCATTTTGTAGAGGTTCCTTGAGAAGTTGCCATCCAAGAACTTCTCACAATACTAGGCATGAAAATTCTTCCTTCTCTCTACTCAAATGAGAAAAAAACATTAAAACTAAATTGAATCCCTGTAATGAATTTTATTCTTCATCCGTAAGGGATGATAAATGGGAATAAAATTTTTAATTACTTGAAATATGAGGTTATAGTTGTCTCCATTACATTACTTCTCTATGAATATTACACCACAAGTTCTCACATATGTGTGATACATTTATGGGCATGTGGAGAGTACCATGCACTCACCAAGAAAAAAGACTTGAGAGGTGGCTCACACATGTGAGTCCTTAATGGGAATTTTGAAAATCACAAAAGAGTCTAGAAGGAGGGCAATATGTGACAAGTCCAATATCCCAATCTTATAAAATATAATTTATAAACACTCATCAAGGACAAATAAAATATGACATGTCTTTTGATATGTTGAAGATAATGTGTTAAAAATATACCTAACCCATAGGTACATATCATGGAACTTTAAAACCCATAGGTATAAGATAAAATATGAATATATAAATTTAAAGAATCATATTTTTGTTTTTATTGTGAGTGGCTTCATGAGTTGTTCCACATAAAGAAATGCAAGAAAATTAAAATATACAAGCTAATAGAGGGTAGATTACAATAAATATCTAATTTTGTATTTCATCTTAAATTTTTTATCATACTATAATTACAAAAAATCAGTTTAGCTTAGATACATATAAGATAAATACTAAGATAATAGCTCTATTTGTTAGCTCAAGTCTGTTACCTAGTTCAAGTGAATAAAATATGACACCTTAATTTTCTTCACTTTTCCCATTTGACATGAATGCAAAAGCTCCAATTGATTCCATTAGAGTTTGAAACCTCGTAATGTTCAAGATAAAAATTTCCCACATATGAGCCCGACCTTGATGTTTCTACATATTCTCCCCTATAGCTTCTATAATGATGAGGAATCAAGGGCTACTGACAATTGGGAGTATCAGAAGTCAAATACTAGCATTTCTCTATATCTAAAAAACCAACTTAAAATGTTTCTACACATTCTCCCATATTGCTTTTGTTAGTGTAATTATTTAATTTACACATAAGATTTTAATCCTAATTAGTGATCCATAGTCGTCACTTGTCTACACAAGTCATCATCCTTTAAAAGTCTATTGGAGATGTGTCGATTTCATTTTGACACATCATCCTAGTCTTTTGGACAATTTTTCCACCACTCCAGTTTATCCTTCAATTCATAGTTGGACTCGGTTGCATTTCATGCCTATATGTACTTGACTTCTCCTTTGATTCAAATGGTTGATTGGGCTCTCAATTTTGTTCTTGTGCTTCATTTTATCTGTTGTAGATCTTGACAGTTCTTATATGGTATCAGAGCAGGTAGAGATAGTTTGAAGCTTATATTCTACAATTTGAAAGGTTCGGCGTTAGTCTGTGAGAAGGGAAGTGAGTGAGGGTTATCCTGATGGACTCCTACAATAGCGCGTCAGATTCACGAACGTCTCTGTGCGGTAGGTCGTCGATGACAGATTTTGTGGCAAGCTTGACCGACGCCTGCAACCCACCATGGTGCCCTTGGCCATCGATGACATCTCTACTATAGCGATGGATGGTACCTCTGTGTGTCTGCAATCACGGTGGTCTTCGGTAGGCCCGACCCGGTCGTCATCGACAGTGGGACTATGAAGTTTTCCAGTTGCCATCAAAAGTGGGACTACGACATTTTCTACTCTCCCACGTTGTATTTTATGCTCTCTTATGTCAACCTTTATTCGGCCTATAGTTTAGCCCAAGACCCATACAATGCATACAGGTGTGGAGGGTTCTTTAAAAAGGGCTCGGGCTCGCAGCGATGACGGTATGCAGTATTGGCAGGCGGAGGTGGATAATTTTGTAAAGAGGATAAAATTCATTTGCTCATAACATTTTCTCAATAACTCGAAACTGAGCTCTAATTTTTGCAAAAGCGCATATTTTTTGTCACGAATTTAATGGACACACTCACACACTATCATTATATAGTGCTATTTTGAGTATTTTTTGTGGGTTTGGTTACAAAGCAGTCTTTTTATAAATTGTCAAAAATAAGGGGGGAAAGATAATCAAGGGGGTGTTGTGTGGTTCCTATTTTTCTCACTTCCTCACGAAGTTCTCTTATTTCTTCATTTCTGCATTCTCCAAGCAACTATCTAAGTCTAGCAACATGGATCTTAATGTAACTATAAAACCTCTAACTCCTTTCAGTTATCATGATTGAAAGCTAAAAGCAATTCTTGTACTAAAGAATAAAGGCTTATATAGGGTAACAATGGGAACAAAAAAATAACCTAATGCAACTAAGGACAAGGAAAAGTATTTTAATAAGTGTGACCAAGCATTTGTCTTTCTATGTTTAAACCTATCTCCTAAACTAGTATTTCATGTCGAGAACTTGATAACACCCAACGAAATTTGGGAAGCTCTAAACAAACTATTTGGGACAATTGATGAACTTGGAAGTCATGAGTTGGAAAATCAACTCCTAGGTTTTAGAACTTCTACTTTTTCAACTTTAGAGGAATTCTTAAGTAAGTTTAAATCTTTAAAGTTGCAATTAAAACATTATGGAATTGACAAGAAAGAGGATCAATTAATCCTTTTTGTACTTTCCAAGCTAGTTTCAGAATTTTCTATGTTTGTTTCTACTTTCTATTCCTCTAAAAGAGCCCTTGGTGGCTCATGGTCTATGCCCTCATTTGATAACTTCATTGTTGATCTTACAAGGGAACAAGAAATGTTAATTCAAATGGGTACTTCGAAATCCACTAAGGCACAAGCTCTAACTGCAGGAAATGAAAAGAATCAAAATACTAAAGGAGAGAAAAAGAACACTAAAAAGCACAAAGAAGGGAATAAAGTAGACAAAATTGATAAATTCAAAAAGGATAACTCATCTCAACAAAGTATTTCAATTATTGAGAGAGTTAAATGTTCCTTTTGTAACAAAAGTAGTCATGAAGAACATCAATGCATGAAAAAATAGATTGAGCACCTCAATTTTCTACTCAAAAAGAATAATATTGAGGTAACTGATTCTGTCAAAGCACCCTCTTCAAATTAGGAGATTACTAAGGATAAAGAGAAACTTAAAGGGAGGATCTTATTTTCTCAAGAAGTTACAAATTCTAGTGCTACACATCATATGAGCTCTCATTCAGATCCTGATTCCAATCTTTATACTTCAGGTGATTCAACAGATGGCAGTCACATTCATGCAGATTTTCAGGAAGGATCACGTTCTCTTCTTGGTGTGCGGTCTACATCAACAATGTTATCATCTTTTGGGGGCGCCTTGTAGGCTTCTTCACTTTTTCTCTCTCTTTTGGAGGATTGTTTTTCCCACTGGGTTTTCTATCTTTCTTTGTTTATGAGAGATTTCATTGTACATGAGTACCTCATCAGGCTACTAGCCAGGACTCATCTTTTTCATGTCCTCCTAAGTTATTCTTAAGGGGGGAAGTGTTACTGTAATTATTTAATTTACACATAGGCTTATAATTCTAATTAGTCATCCATAGTCATTTGACACTTGTCTACACAAGTCGTCATCATTTAGGAGTCTATTTGAGATGTGTGGATTTCATTTTGACAAATCATGCTAGTCTTTTGAGCTATTTTTCCACCACTCGAGTTCATCTCTCCATTCATGGTTGGACTCGATTGCATTCCAGGCCTATATGTACTCAACTTCTCCTTTGATTTAAATGGTCAATTGGGCCCTCAATTTAGTTCTTGCACTTCATTTTATCTGTTGCAGATCTGGACAGTTCTTATAGCTTCTATAATGATGTGAATCATCTTCGTTTGATTAGTTTTATAAGTAATTTTTTTAGTCTAGTTGGACGCTTTATTTTTCATCTTTTTCTTTGTATACTCTTTGGACATGATTGAATTGCTTCTATTATATATTATAAGCTAATTACAGTAGTCTCATTTCTTATCTTTAGTCAATTTCAGATAGTAATGAGTTTCACGAAAATATTTCAATTTTAACATGGATGATAAGAGTGGCGATGTGTTGCTCAAATTTTTATGTTACACACTTTCTTATGTTGTTTTAATAATTCACTTGCTAAAAATGCAATCATATATGGACATATGTCATGAAGGTTAATAGAGATCATCAAATATAGAAATGAATTACAAAGTTTGTTTTTAGCATTTAATGTGTGAACGATAAAATAATTTTCTAACCCTATCCTTTTATATGCTTTATTTGGTCCATTGAAGATCCTTAGAATTATTTAAGTGATTTGGTATTAAGTAAAAAATTGTCAAACATTTGCATGCCATTATAAATAATTTTAGAAGAAAATTATTGTAGCAAATAAGATGCTAATAAACATGACAAGCTTTCATGTTCTATGATGAAAAATGATCAGATAAGTGTACAATGTATATACAATGTGATCCCACCCCACAATCTATTGTCAGAGGAAATTGTTTATAGGAGAAATATTACTTTCTATGCTACTTTCATCAACTTCATATTTTATTCTATTTTTATTAATTATATTTATCTAGGAATTCTCCTATGATTTATTGTGTTTTATACTATCATCAATTTCATATTAGATTCTATTTCTAATAATTATATTTATCTAGGAATTCATTAAAATTCACAGTCAATTAAAAATAACAAAACATATAGATCAAAATTCAATTCAAAAACAAATTTCTTCCCCTTTGCACAAATAGATGATGCTCTTTTAAAATTACATTTATTCCATTGTATGTTTACAAAAGGCTTTTCTTAAGAAATTTTTTTTTCAACCCATAAATCATCAATTATGAGATTTCACAATAACATTTATTACAATAATGTGCTATAGTTGGTCTAGCTTCATTTTTATCTTTTTCTTTCTTTTTGCTTAACACAAAATCTGGAATAATTCAAGTTGTCTACAATTAAAGACACAGTTATATAGAATGCTATTCAAATAAATTTTAACCTTTATGTCAAATACAATTTAAACTATCAAATCAATAGCACTAAATAAATGCAATCTAGTTGAGCTTATTATAGATTTAAAAAACATATTGCATTGCATTGAGATATGATAACCTAAAGATTAAATCTCATATTGACGGAGATAATCTATGATAAAAGCTCAATGCTGCACCTTTAATTGCTACTCAGTGCAAATTAGTTCTTCTGATTTTACAGGTTTTCTCACACAATCTCACGTGTTTTTCTCTGCACGATTTGATGTGTTGGTGAGCTGATAGGCGACGTTGTTGCATGTTTTAGTATCACAAATGAATGTGATTAAATGTTCAATTGATCATCAATATCAGGAGACTTCCATGCACATGACAATGATTTTTAGCAAAATAGACAAAATGAAGTGATGCACCTACACTAAATTTGTAAATGATAAATAAATATAGGAAAAACTTTATGCAGATACGTATAATTTAATCTAAAATAAATAGATTGAAGTGATCGATTTTGACTAAGGGTAAAATCATCAAGGTTATTTGTAAGTGAAATGGGTAAAATGAAGTGGTGCATCTATATTAAATATTAAAATGTGAATCACATTCTTATAATTTCCTTAATAAATGAAAAGTATTTCTAAGTGATTTGATTGAGCTGAAGTGCACCTAGTTTTTATGTTAAAATAATCAACATCACTGACAGCAAAACTCCATATACCCGAGGGACCTTTCAACCAACAAAGTTCAAATTTTAACTAATAAAAAAAAAAAATATTGAGAAGGAATTATAATATTTAAATCCTTATATTCTATTTTCCATTGTCATGCATAGTTACATTTTTCTGATAGCTCTAATGAGATCATAAAAAATCTGGTTTTTAAATTAATTTTGTGGACGGTCACGTTCAATTATTTTCTTGATTATATTTCTTGGTGTTTTCTATATGATCCTTTTGCTATTTCTTTTTTAAGAAAACTGAAAAAATGATCATTTTAAATTTTTTTTTAAAAGATAACTAAAAAAACATAAAGAATTATAGTTATTTAAGATCATTCTTTTCACAATTACTAAGCTACATAAATTACAACAATTGTAGAAATTGCACTTATCTCACATACTTATCTTGCGATTTTATGTCATATTGGCAATGCTCCAGTGTTAAGACTTCTAGTTCCGTTTCTCAATTAAATTGCGAATGAAGGAATATTATTGTATTTCTCCAAAAACTAAAGGAACTCGCTTTTCCCCTAATTATTCCATTACATAGTTCTCCCAATACTGAGATTGGCGCATTGCAGAAAGGTCGAGTAAAAAGGCCATTACTTTAGGTATGCGCCATTTCCTTCTCATATTTTTTCCGTTCATTTTTTTATTTTCGTGTAGATTTAGATAATGGAATTATAGATAACTGTCGTTACCTTTAATCTATATTTCCCTGTAGATTATGTGTCTGAGATCCAAAACCCTCTATCTGATACCACTAAATTTGAAGTTATCAGAATTTGAAAATGATAATATAGGAAAAACATTGATATAGGATTATCAACCAAATACATTATTAACACAAAAAAAAATGATTGATCTTTACTATGAGAGTCCTTTAAATCTAAAGACAGAGTTTTGTTGAATTGACTATAAAGTATATGGATATAATTTCATGTAATGATGAAATTGCAAATAAAAAAATTTCTAATTATAGAAAAAAAAAATTGTCAGTTGTATGAATTTGGTGATCTCATGCTAGCTACATGAACAACCCTAAGAATTTAAAGACAATAACTTGATATATTTTTTAAACCATAGTCAAAACCTTAAATCCATTTTCTGACAATGTAGTTTATAGTTTGTGTCATCAACTAACAAAAATAAAACTATAGCCTAATGCAAAATTACAGTACATTGGAAGAAACTATATGTCTTAGTATTCTTTATTTAAAATAATTCTTTTCTAAGTTGATAATGTATAATCTTATTTTTATGGAAACCAAATATTTTTATACAATTAAAAATCATCAACTTAAATTCTATAAAAAATTACAAACATCTTTAAAACATAAGATTACCCACAAAATACATTATCAACATAAAAATGATTGATTTAAATAAAAAAAGGATCATACATTATCAACTTAAAAAATAGTTATTTTAAATAAAGAGCATTACAGGTCATAAAGTTTCTTCCAATGTACTATATCTTTTCATTATGCTATAGTTTTCCTTTTATTAGTAGATGACACACCCTATATATTACATTATCTAGAAAAGGCTTTAAGGTTTTGACTATGGTTCACAAAAATATATCATGTTGGCATCTCTAAATTCTTAGGTTTGCTCACATAGCTAGCACAGAAGATCACCAAACTCATACAACTGACTGCATATTATATATTTTTATTCTAGATTTTTTTTAATTCTAACATGTGTAAATTTATCATCACATGAAATTACATCCATAGACTTTATAGTAAATTCAACAAAACTCTATCTTTAGATTTAAAGGACTCTCATATTTAAAATTTAAAATTAAAAAAGTTAAGGGTAATCTATTAATAATATTTTAAAAAAATTATTTTGTCAATAATAAATTTGTTGGTATATCGTGATAGGTAAGTTGTTGTGTTGTATTTTTTTATCATCAACGTTCAAATGAACTGGAGTAGTGTTACATGTTCATAACTCACGTCAAAAGTGTTTACCAAGGAAAAAAAAAGTTTATTAAATATAATATAAATTAATTCACTATCCATAATACAAAAATAAAAATTTTGAGAAGATGAAGAGACTCAAAAGAAAATACAATAATGACATTCCATTCCCAAAGACCACAGGAAAAGAGTAAAAGAGATGGAATCAAAATTCTTGAGATGTAAAAAAATATATTCCTTATACAAACCTTCCCATACATTTCAAAATTATGAAATCCATCTTATAGATAATATATTATTGACTTAGTTCATAAGCTTTCTCCACAACTACAAAAACAATCCAAACCTCTATTTGATTATAGCTACTCACCTCATAACCACATAAAAAAGAAACAAACCACCCTAACACTATCACACCCAAATTCTCCAAGACTTATGGATTTTCTCAACCACCCTTCAAACTATATCACTTCACAAAATAAAACATATCATAATATACAACAAATTCTATTCCTACAATAGTTAAAACAAATCCTAAGTCCTACACGAACTTCAAATATAACCAGTATCTGACACTACAATACACACAAAAAAATCTAAATCCTCAAGACACAACTAGTTAATGACAGTAGAAATATTCTGTGGCAGTAGAGAGACAAGTACTAGTGACGACATGGACATCAGGGAGAACAATCACAACGACATGGACCAGAACCATCACAGTGACATGGATTAGATGTAGAATGATCACATTTACATGGCAGTACAGTTAAATGCACGTTGCAGTTTGGACAAATGTTCTCCAGGCGCTTAGAAATCTCCAGAAGAGGCCCGGGAATGGCTGCGAGTTTCCCGTCAATGGCTCCGAGTTTCCCATCAATTGCTGTGAGGTTCTTATTAATGGGACCCTTGGCTCCGAGGTTCGTACCAATGGCTACGGCGACCCCATTAATGGCAGTAACAAGGTTCTGATTTATGGCATGAACAATGTTTTGGAGGGTCACTCCAGTGGCTCTGACAAACTTTCTGAACCACCAGAAATTAAATAGGAAAAAGAGAAGGGCGAGTATGAGAAGGAGAAGAATGGCTGCAACCAGAGCCACGACCCAAATATCGATTCCGGAGTTAGAGTCGTCGTCATGATCACAGCAGTGGTATGGATCGAAACAACAGTTGGATGGATCAGAGCCATCATGGGTAACAAGAGGTCGTGGTGGTGGTTTGGAAGGCGGAGCTACTGGTGCCAATTCTAATATACTAGGCGGCGGAGGAGGAGGGGGGCAAGGAGGAGGAGGAGGAAGAAGAGGGCTAATAGGAATGCTCACTTGTCCATTACAACCATGATTGTCTAAAACCCTAAATGTAGCCAACACCACTAACAACACAATGCCATGATTCATCCTTACCACTTACAAAGAGTGCTTTTAGACCAATAATTGATAACGTACTTTGGTAATGATTCTGGGGAGCTAGATCTCTACTCAATTATTTGATAATGTTCAGAGAAATAACCTGCAATAACATCTCAGTGCTACACCTCTAATTGCATGGTATATTGCTGCACTCTTTTTTATCTCTTATGCTTTGCATGTTTTCTCATATGATGCCTGATGTAGAATTTATAGACCCAGCCAAAGTTAGAGATAATCTCACTTAACTTACTCTAAACGCTTTTTAATTTGTTGCTGAGCTCATTGACGACGTTGTTCCCTTGCTCATGCCTTGTTTTAGTACGACGAAATTGAAGTGACCCAACTGTAGTAGATGCTGAACTGATCAATATCATTGGAAGAATATTCCAGCAGATAAGTTGGATTAGTAAATGAGCTGGGCAAAATGGAGTGACGCACCTAGACTAAAAGTTGAAATGGCTGCATCATTGTAGGAAGAATTTCATGCAAATGAAAGATATATGGAAGTGAAATGAATAGACTGAAGTGGTCCACATTTACTAAATTTTGCAACAATCAACAACGTGCTTGGGTAATTCTGCTTTTGATGGAAAACATTTCTATTACATAAAGACACTTCTAAGTGAAATGGGTAAAATGAAGTTGTTAAAACAATGATATTGTAATTTCAAAGTTAAATAATTGAAATGGAGTGATCCATCCAGCTACCTTAAAAATAAATAATAAATAATATTATTGTTGAAAGACCTTTCAACAAATATGTCTATGTGAAAATGGTAAAAGGAAGGGGTCCAAGATATTAGATGTTAAAGTAATTCACATTGTCATTAGAAACATCATTAAAGAAGAAAATTATTTTAAAATGAAATAATTGAAATGGAGTGATCCATCCAACTACCTTAAAAGTAAATAATAAATAATATTATTGTTGAAAGACCTTTCAACAAACATTTCTATGTGAAATTGGTAAAAGGAAGGGGTCCAAGATACTAGATGTTGAAGTAATTCACATTGTCATTAGAAACATCATTAAAGAAGAAAATTATTTTAAAATGAAATAATTGAAATAAAGTCATCCATCCATACTACATGTTAAAATAATTAGTATTATTGTTATAGATAAAAGACATTTCAACAAACAATCAAATATAGTCATTTATTTTTTTAATATATGTAACACTATTTTATAAATGATAATATATATAATTATTCATTTAAACAATTTATTCTTAAAATAATAGCTATCTATTAGTTCTATTATTCCGAAAAGTGTAAAGTGTAAAGTGTGAGCATTTTATTTCCATTTTCCTTTGTGACTTCTCAAATATGGTAACCATTGAGAGACTTTTTAAAGACAAATAGATTAAATTAAGGGTTTCTACCCAAACTAAATGTTGATGTAATCAATGTTATCATTTAAAGAATTCTATATAGGTGAAAGACATTTCTAATTGAAATGATTGAAATGAAGTTGTTAACCTAGACTCAATTGTTAAAATAAGAAATATTATTGATAGTAAAATATCATATAGACATAAAAGACTTTTAAAAAAATAGTCAAATATAATCATTTAATCTTTTTTTTGAATATGTGAAACATTATTTTATAAATTATAAGATGTGTATTTATTCATAAGGAAAGCTAACCAATAAAAAATCTTCACTTTTGTTATTGCAAGAAACTATAAAATTATGACATTTTATTTTTATTTTCCTTTGTGATGTTTAGTATTACTAGAACTCTATTGTTCTAATATAACCCACAAAGTTGCCCAATTTTTCTATTAGTTTAGTGGAATGTAGTAACTGTTCATCTTCTAAATTATGTGATGTAGTAAGAAAAGAGCCCTCTTGCCTGCAATCTAAAACACTACACAAGATAAAGATTCTCTATCCTAAAACTAACACTTTATTACAACAATGATTACTGATTCTATTTACTTCAAGACTACATACATAGTATTCATATATTCATGATCCATTTACAAAATCAGCCCTCATAATGACCTTTTCATTCTCTATTCTTCTCACCTTATGTAGCCACCACACACCCTCTCTTCCTTTTTTTTATTACTAAATTTTATAAAAATTCCCAATTACATATCAATGAATGTTCAATTTTATATGTCACATCTATTCAACTCATCTCTTTTGTCTTTCCCTCTAGCCTCCTCCTACGAGACCCCCCTCATATGTTACTTAGTCTTTTGGAAAAATTTTCTTCATTTGGCATTACACTTGTCTATTTTTTTTCTCTTAGAATTTCCAATCCATTCCCTATTTATTGCATAATATGCAGTTATCACACTCTATGTGAGAATGCTTCTTTGCAAGCATTTTTTCAATAGTCCACATGCCATGTCTATGCTTCCACACTCTACATACATACATGTCTATCACCAAGATTTTTTACGTGGAAACCTGGTTAAGGGAGAAATACCATGGGGATCAAACCCACAAGATGATGTACTCTATTAAAACTATTATACCCTATTAGGAGTATTATAAGGGGGTTACACATGCATTCAACCACACTGCCTAGAGCTTACTTCTCAAATACAAATGAGCGCTACAATCTGGAGGAGTAAAATGAGGTTCCAACCCTGAATGGACTATAATCCACTATGGGCAACAATCCAAAAATTATGAATTGATTGATAGAATCTATGTCATGCTAATACAGTTCCAATGAAGTACATCAAATCTCTGCCTCAATTGCAGATTTCACTCATACCTCTTTGCACAAACTCTTCTTACTCATGCACATACTCTATCTCTCCTTCCCAGTTACAAATGATTACATCTTTATATATACATTTATCAACCTTGAAAAGATAAACAAGGTTAAAACCAACCTTAACACCTCAATTACAAATATTTAATCAAATATAATATAATATTTAAGGCGATCCAAAATATGTTAGTAAAGACATAGGTAGGATCCAAATCTTCATCATTGAACATGCTCCAGATGTTAGTATGCACAAGAATTGAGGGTGGTGGGGGTGAATCAGTGTAAACAAATACTTTAGAAATTTCACCACCGATCTAACAAAGGTAATCAACAACTTCTAACTAATGAAACATGCAACTGATAATATCAAATAGAAGTAAACATCAAGCATACACAAAAGAATCACATATGACAGATAGATTTTTCACGTGGAAACCCTTGTTAGAGGGAAAAAACCATGGTGGGAATGACAGCCACAAATTACCTTATTGTAGAAAAAAAAAATTTCCCTGTTAGGAGCTACAATACCCTTTTTAGGGTTCACCATGCTAAAAGTGACTAGTACCTTGTTAAAAGTACCAAAACAATTTTTAGATTCTACCTCGTTAGAGGATTTTAACCTTCAATAAATAAGTTACCCTATTAAAGGATTCACAAAAAAGATCTACTAGGATCTACCCTGTTAAGGGATTTTAACTTTTGTAACTATTAGGAAACAACAACAATAATGATCTGTAGAATGGCACCAATTGCCTATCAGATTCTCCCTGCTCCTTTTCTTTATGATATTGTACTAATATCTAATTCTTCAATCTTTGATCGCTGCACTTAAAAATAAGATCACAACCCTAAATCACACGATTTAGCTCTCCTTATATATTGTGTTCTTAGGTGGTTTAAGACCTAAAAACCTTTCCCTCAAAGTCGACACAAAATAATTATCAACATCCTTGAAATAAGTAGCAATCATACCTCATACATTATCCCCAAATATAATATACATTTTCATAAATTATAGGCAACCTTAGATCCACCGCCTCAACTGATTTATCATGAAATTATGATCAGTGACCCAAAAGGTGCACTGTCTTCCACATCAAAAACATAATTCACTCAAAACATCAAATTAGTTATCACAGTCAGAACCATGACTTCCTCATACCATATGAATGTCTCCTCTCATATCGCATCTTCTAATTCACTCTATAATTCAACCACTATCAATTTAACTGATTGAAATTGTTCTTACTATACAACTCCTATACACTGATCAACATAGTTAAATGTACCTACCTTTACCGATCATGTATAGATCTTACCGCTCGCTCCAATCATATTAACTAAATATGTTTTCATCAATGAAAAAAAATTATGTATCTACATATGACCAATCTTCATATCTCCTCCAAAAACTACCATAATGCCAACAATCTCCCCCTTAGGCATTGATGGAAAAAACTCTATATAATCTCGAAATTTGACCATGCATAACTCTAGAAGTATTGACCTATACTATATTATTTGCACTGTATGGGTACATAATTCAAATCATTCAACTCATACTCCCCCTTACTCTATTCAAACTAATATATACTTATATCTCCCCCTTTTTGTCAAGAATGACAAAGGATCACAAGTACATACCAGAATTATATTTTGTCAAAGACATCCTCAAAGAGTGTTTTTGCTGACTCCAATGAATTCTCCCATGAATTTGGTAAGTGATCCATAGATAGAATCTATTCATGTATTGTCAATTTTGATCCTTCCATATCATTATAAGTACTCACCTTTGGTAGACTTAGTGTGGTCTATAGATCTCTCATATTATGTTGCATAAGATCTATGGTGGGAGCTAGGTAGGTCTACAACTCCAAAAGTGTTACAATTCATTTATCTTACTCTGCTTGGAACTTCTTCACTGTATGTGTAATCATTTTGACCTTAGCACCGTATTATGTAGTTGAATCGATTAGGGGATCAAATTTTTCAACCAAAGCATTAAGCTCCTGTTGAGCTTCCTCTATCTTTTTCACCAAATATTTTGTAAAAAATGTGAAATTGGACACTTTTATAAGTAAGTGTCCTACCTCATGTAGGTTTTCCTTTACTTTATTTACTATAATGGAAAGTGACTCTTTTCCTACTGATATAATCTCTTTCAACTTTTCAGTTCGTTGCTTCTAAAAAAGGATCTAATTATGCAGAGGTAGTGATCTTTTGACAAATCATTTTATTTGTTGATTTCTAATCATTATAATAGTGCAATCCCTTATCATGGTCGATCCTAATAGATCTTTATTGTAAATCCTCTAACAAGGTGACACATTAGCTTGTGTTCTAAGTCCTCTAACAAGGTTGCTCCTAATAGGGCAAAGATCCTAACATATATTATGGAAAATCTCTTAACCGGGTAACACCTAACAGTGTTTTGTAAACCTTTAATAGGGTAAGCTCCTAATAGGGCGTGTTCCAAAAGAGTATAAATTTTGTGGGCATCATCTCACACCGTGGGTTTTTCCCATTTGGGTTTCCACAAGATACACATGGTGTTTACATTATGTAGTTGATTACTTGTGGATGTATACATTGAAATTTTTACTTATAATAGATGATATTGAATTGTTGGTGCATTGAGTTTAAAGAAGTTGAATTAGGTGAATTTTTGGATTATTGATTCACCCCGCTACTCTCAGTAATCAGACCTATATTAACATAATGTTTCTTATTCATGGAGATCCATTAGCTACATTATTTGATAAAATATCCTTAAAATCATTCAAAAAATCTAAAACTTCCATAGGTACATCTTCTACTTCTTGTTTTCTCTAAAAAATGCACCCTATTAAGCTCTCAATAACTTATCTTTTTGGAGAAACGTGGAAACACTCCAAAGTCGTGGGTTACTCAAAATTAGAGCAAATCTCCAAATTCTAGGCTGGCTCCTATATTATGCTATACCTAAGACTAATAAAAATGAAATCCTCTTAAAGGAAAAGGGAGGAGTAGATTAATCTAGAAATGAAAGAAACTAAAAAAACTTAAGGTGATGCACCAAAACTCTAAGGAAAATAATGTTGTTTAAACACAATGAAACTTCAAAGACCACCTATTGCAAGACACAACCTTGAAATAACATTCCTTGTATAATAGTACTTCATAAGAAGACCTGATCAATATGAAATTAGAAGGAATCTCTCCACAACTAACGATTGTAATAATTTGACACAACTCACATCCTGTACAAAAAAAGATGCAAAATCTTATCACAAGTGCAGAAATGAGATGTGAATTAAAGGAATCCAATGAAGAAACACAAAAATAAAAATCAATCACTATAATGCACACTAAAGATAGGGATCAAGATACATCCAAAATGCAGTATGTATTATGCTCCAAAGGCAAAATGATCATCTATCTCTCAAAGAGTTACAGGAAACATGCAAACTAATAAGGACTCAAAATAAGTCACTATAACACTAGCCGCATAAAATATGAACCCCTCCCCCTTCCTTTAAACCAGTAGAAATGGGGGAATATATATCATCCTCAAGTTCCCCCCAGAATTCAAATTGGGGTCAAAATCTAGAAGAATAGCCTGAAAAAGAGGACCCAAATCTTTCTAAAAAGGATCACCCAGAAGTGGAAGAGTCCTCTTTGACTTAAAACTCAAGATAACAACTCTAGAAATGATTTTCCTTCTCTTGATTCTATTCCAACTATTTCTGAACTCGCCACCTTTCTTTTCCATATAAAATATATCTCTTGCAAATGATACCTGGCATATCCTCATTGTTCTGATCATCCACCTCAACACTAAATATTTCATGGCTTAGCAATAAACACTCACCATCTCGAGACCCTTATCATAGATGTCTCTTCTAACCTCATGACCTAGCAAAAATCACTTATCTCTAATCCTCCAACTTAAAATTCTAAGTCCTCAAACCCTCATGAGCTCACGACAAGCACTCGCACCTATTAGTTGCCAACTCTCCAATATTTTTTGTTACCTTTACTAATAGTCGCAAGCTGGTGACAACCATTTAACTTAACATTTTGGATAGGTGGAAGACTCTTACTATTTCTCCAACTTAGGAACAAACTTCTTTGAAAACCCAAGAGCTCGTGACAGCCCAGAAACATAACCATTATCTTCCACGTCTACAAATGGGCCCAAGCACCAACCAATAAAGCATCACCATACATATCATGTCAGCACCTGACCCCACACCTCTTCATCCTATGATGAACCAGGACATATGGAAATATCTCATGATCCCTATCCATCGAGTAACAACACCCATTGAATTATTTTAAGTTGAGGCCTCAAGTTATTCTAAAGGTAGATTAGCCACTGGGACCCACCTACCTAGAATCAAATAAAAAATATTATCATACAACTAGGGGAAAGCTCCTTTGATGACTAAATTATTTGACAAATCCACAACAGCCATCCCTAGACATGTGGAAATCGCTCACAAATTCTCCAACCTTGGAAGAATATTACATCTCATCTAACTTGACCTCACGACCACCGTTCATCTCCAGCATGCGACCTGTCGCACCAACTGTTAAATTATGTCATAAGCTCTTGAATATCGGTCATCTCTTGACTGAGGCACATGGTAGCATCTCATGAATTCATTGGCATTTTGTGTTATCTTCTTTAATCGATGCAACCTGGAAACTAACCGCAAATCACGAGCATTTTATTCTACAAGGCATAACTATCATGAGCTCACGACCACTTACTCGCCGTCTCATTGTCCCTAAATGAAAATAGACACAAAATCTCATGACCTGGCAACTAACTGTCCTGTCTAGCTTTCTATTTGATATTCTAACCATTTGCTTACCTCACAAGATGGTTACCGCACCCTGTAACTGCCATGAGTCACACTATGACTCATCCTTTGTCTGCCATGTCACCATCTAGTCACCTCAGGTAAAAAAAATATTTTAAGTTATCATGTCCACATAACCCTACGCCATCCTTCACCAAACTGCCTACTACATGCATGAACTACCAAAAGCCTGATTACCATAGGCAACTCACAATGACTAGGTGGTCACATATAAGAAATGTAAAAACACCCCGCATGATGAATGTGGGATAAATCCCTTACTCATATCTTGTAAACACTTTTACTAGAGCTACCGATGAATTCTCTATTTATCTACACTTTTCCTCTATCTGACATTCTGGGCTCAAACCCTTCTCGGAGGCACAATTATATCCACATATCATGAACATATCAGTAACTGATTTGTTTTGAAAGCACGATGGTGAGAAAAATAGAGCCTAAGAGAAAATTTGGTAATATTCTTAGCAATATATACTGGATGTCTTCTTGCAAGACATTTGGATGAGTAGCATAGGCATTCCTTTGGGCACAATGTCAAATAGAGAACCTGAGAAACTTATATGTAGAAGTTAAACAATTCTCTTTGACTAATGGACAACCCCCCCAACAACCTTGCACATGAGTGTAATTAATTAACTAAACATGATACCATAAAAAATTATTGAAAGAGGGAAAACCTATACTAGAACTACTCTATTATGTTCGACAACACTTAGGGAAAACTAAAAAAATACCCTATTCTAAACCACTCAGGAGTGAAATATGCTAAACAAAACCATTTACTGGTTCCAGAAAGTAACTATGTTTTCTCAAAAATATACAATGCCTCAAATTATTATGGGAAACCCATAAAAGAAGAAGATTAGATAAAAAAATCAACAATGACTTCCAAAAATTCTTGAAAATTATAAGAAAAATCACTGAGCCATTCATATTGATTATTTAGAAATGGATATGAGGGTTCATTATGATTTATCTCACCCACAATTAATCTCTAGGTCTATCATTGTTAGTAATTTCATACCTAGGTGTAAACATGGGCAATGACTCTTTGTTAGTATCTATACTAGCTAGATGCTTGGTCAGGAATCCTCTCAAAAACATGAACTTGGAGATCCTTTTTCTTGTTACTTCTCCTTCTTTTTATTTATCATGGTTGTCCTATATAATTTATTTCCATCTTGACTCCTCTTCCATAGTCAAAGGACCATCATCTTCTGTTAAGTCAGCTAGAAGCTAATCAAAACTATTAACCAATTGAAGATTCTTAGCACTTGGTCGGACAACTTGTATTCAAGTATGAAATTCATAGGTAAACTTCTTTCCAAAATAGTTCTCCATTCAATAGGTGCATAATCTGACATTTCAACAACACAATTCTCACAAAAATCCTTGATAATGTTGTCAAAACAATCCTCTAGGATTTGGTCGTCTTCTATATCATGAACATTTTTTTGTTGTATTAATGTGATTGCAATTACATCTTCCTCATCCTAATAAAAAAAAGGGGGTAACTCATCAAAGAATAGGATAACTCTTTCTTCTTTCTCAAAATACTCCCTTGCAACTAATGAGGTTTGTTCATTATCCTACTCAAAATATGCAGGTAGCTCTGTAAATACATTTAGTGCCTCCTATTCCACCTGGCTTTGTTCGTGAACCTCTGCTACTTGGTCTATCAGATTAGAACAAACAACATCATCCTCCTTTTCAGCTCTTTGACCTTAGAATGGCTCACATGGGACAACCTTGAAAAGGTTTGACATCCAATAGTCAGGATACCAAGTCCCATGAAGGGTGTCATGGTAGCTTGGTATCTTGATTATTTGGTTCAGGCTCATTGCATGACTGAAAAAGATGAATAATGAAGTGGCTTGGCTGACTGTACTCATTCATGAGCTTATGTAGGGTCTTTTCTTTATCATTTAGATGACTACTACCACTATATCTTAGAATCTCAAACTTGGAATACTGACTTGGAGATTGAGGAGAAACATCCAACTTGAAACTTGGACATAAAACCTTGGGAACCTCTTTGTTTACAAGTTGAATTCTGGTACCAAGAGCTAATTGAGGTTGTTTCCTTTGTATATGTGACAAAAAGTGTTTTATTTGTTCTTCTTTGACTTCAACTTGTTTATCAAGCAACTCCTGCTTATTCCTTTTAGCCTCCACCTCCTACCGATTAATATGAGTTTGATAGTCAAGATCATCTTGGTGTGTGTTATACGCATGTTCCCTTTCTATATTTCTTAGCTGATCTTGAAATTTTGACAGAAAGCCATCTAGGCTCATGTTTGCAACATTTTGGGGCTGACTTTGAGAACTACCATGGTGGCTTAAGACAAAATGGCTATCCTGGGGTTGCTGATGTGTATAGGCATGTTGCCAAGAAGTGTGAGAAAGGGTGGGTGGGTGGAAAGCATGAGATGGTTATTGGTAATCTTGATTATAATGAGAACAAGAAATATTTGGAGACCCAAAATCTAGACTTTCCTAAAAAGGAGGACAAAAACCATTGTACTGCTTATAATTGGACATTGCAGGGTCAACTATGAAACATAGGTAAGCCTAGACAACATACCTCATTTTATAGAAAGGACCTAGGCTATTGAAACTAGATGACATAAGATTGGAGTCTCTATTGTGTTGTTTATGCTACCTTCAAAGGCAAATGATACTGAGAGAAACACCAAATTTTTTAATATCAAGATATTTCCAATAATGCATTGGTTCTCCTGCTACTTCCACTAAAATAGAGTCACCAAATATGATATTGTTAACCTCTGAAAGGCCTAAAATTCACTGGATCCATATTAGAACCAGAAAAAAAAAGTAATTTCTTCTGACGTGTTTAATAAAAACAAGTCCCACAAGGCGTGCCAAAACTGTTATCTCTCAAAAATGCCCCTATTAATCTCTCAATAACTTAAAATTTTAGAGAAACATGGAAATACTCCAGAGTTGTGGGTTAATCAGAATAGGAGTGAATCTCCAAATTCTAGGCTGAAACCTATATGATTCTTCACCTAAAACTAATAAAATTGAAATCATCTTCAAGGAAAAGGGAGAAGGAATAGATTGATCTAGAAATGAAATAAACTAAAAAAACTTAATGCGATGTACCAAAATTATAAGGAAAATAATGTTGTTTAAACAAAATGAGATTTCAAAGACCAAATATTGCAAGATACAAGCTTGAAATAAAATTCCTTGTATAATAATGCTTCGTAAGAAGGCCCAATCAATATGAAATTTTAAGGAATCTCTCCATAACTAAAAATTGTAAAGATTTGACACAGATCACAACCTATACAAAAAGATGCAGAAACTTATCACAAGTGTGGAAATGAGACATGAGTTAAAGGAATCCAATGAAGACACACAAAAATGAACATTAATCATTGTAATTCACACTAAAGATAGGACTCAACATAGATACGAAATGCAGTCTTTATCATGCTCCAAAGGAAAAATGATCATCTATCTCTCAAAGAGTTACAGGAAACATGAAAAATGATAAGTGTTGGCAAGTTGACTCCTAGGGATTATAGATTAATTTGTGTTGTCATTATGGCAACAAAGTCATATGAATTTTTGACAGCAAACTATGAAGTGGAAATTTGACTTAGTATAGAAGACAGAACAGAACAGTGACTTGCAGTCGATCAGGGAATCAGCGCACATGCGTACAATCACCTAAGGATATGCGCATTCAGAATTAAGATCTATGGTATGTTATTATAATTACCCTATACACACATGGTATGGAATGGCAGTACGTACAAGTTACAGAAAGAAGTACACTAGCAGTTCAGAATATAGAGTATGAAGCCGACTTCATGATTTTTGTTAAGCGTATAATATTTTGTTATGTAAAGGCTAAGCACCTATTGTAGTAAGTTTGTAATTGTGTATTAAAATTTTTTGTAAACAAGCTTAAGCCAATTTGTTTGGAAGCGTTGTGTATTATGTTTTTGGGCCAACTATGGACTTGTTTTGAGTCGTGTCTATTCAGGCGTAAAGATATATATATGTAATGCAAAGATACATTTGAAGTCTCGTCGAAATTGAAAGAGAAAATGTATAGCAAAGCAGTATGAAGATACCAGAATGAGTTAAATCCCTTAAGAAGATAAGAGCATAAGTGCATAACTAGAACTGATCAGACATCTCTGTCACATACAAGAGTTCACTCTTGGATATAGTGCATATATTTTCTCAAGAGGTTGTAGCCTTCTTTCTCTTTGAGCAGTGAGCTCTTGGACAATGAGTCCTCACCCATAATAGGGTTAATTGTAAAAGAATCCTAATACCTGGTAAGACCCTTAACCAGGTCATTGTAATCATATTGTAAAGACTGCTTCTAACAGGGCAAAGGAACTTTAACAGGTTCATTATACTAGTACAATATTTGTGGGTACTAATTCCCACCGAGGTTTTTTCTCTAATCAAGGTTTCTCCGTAATCATATCAAGTGTTATGTGTTCTTGTGTTAAGCTTCATTGGATGTATATTTGATTTATGTTTAAGTTTCTAAATTTGAATAAATAGATAAACATTGATTCACCCCCCCCCCC
>MU225900.1:7101660-7112076 GCA_018584345.1 Thuja plicata | reverse complement strand
CCTTATGCCACTGTTATTTGTTATTACAGTCATAAGTATTTCCCTGTCAAGCTCTATTTCAGAATTGTTTCCAGCCATCTGAAGAGTGGTATCTTGTTGATATAATCAGAAATATAATGACATAACATTGAAGACCCAATCCACCATTTGAGGTTTACTTGAAACATAGTGAACTATCTAGGTAATACCTACCTGAGTATGTGGAGCTCAAAAACGAAGAAGGATATTATCCAATCCTTAGCAATTAGCCTTTCTCTTGTCACAAAGGAGTTTTCATTCAAGTATAATCAGTATACTGTCATTTTAAGGTTGAGATACAAGAAAAAGTGCTAACAAAGAACTCAAACTAAAATTTGATGGCTCACAAATGCTTATCAAGAAACTAAGGAAAGAACTAAAAGATTTCTCCAACAATGATTTGAAATTGAATGAAGAGAACAAGTCTTTGAAAGATAAAATAGAAGAATTTAATGATCAGTTAACTGATATCTAAACAGCTATTGAATAGAAGAACAAACAAAAAAATAGTTAGATGATGAACTCATGCAAGCCAATATGAATATCTTGGAATTGGAAAATATCAAGAACAAAATTGAAACTGAATTATCAGGAGAAAAAGACAAGATTGATAAACTACACAAAAGCTTTGATCTAATTCAATCACAACTCTATGCATAAAATCTAAAAGGTGACACCACTGGTATGGGATACAGTTTAACTCAAATTGAGATCAACTCATCACAAGAAAGAAAGAAAGCTCTAAGAGAATCTTCTGAAGAAAAGAAAACTAAAAATCATAAAGAGACTAAAGCAGAAGATAAGCACAAGGTAGTCAACTGCACTTGTTATGCCTATAAAAAGCATGGACACTTGGCAAGAGATTGTAAAAATGTAAAACCCTTCAATGGTTACTGCTACTTCTATAATAAATTTGGTCATAGGGCTACTCATTGTAGAACAAATCAAAGAAATCAGCCACAACTAAACCAAAGGAATCAAACTCAATTCAATCAGAGAAATCAACCTCAAAGAAACTTGTTGAACATTACATGTTAGATATGTAACTAAAATGGACACACAGCCAAGCAATGTAGCATGATGAGTAACAAAATCAGACCTCCTATCATTTGTCACTCATGTGGAAAAGATGGACACATCTCAAGGTTTTGCAGATCAAGAACAAAAGGACAAGAGAATCATAAGAAGTCTTTGTTTGAAGAATCAATAAAAGTTAAGTTTGTGGAAGCTAAAGCTAACTCAAATAAAATATGGGTTGAAGTAAAGAAGGATAATGAAGAGAAAAAGGTAGCAGATGCATCCTCAGTGGATGCACCTTCTACTTCTAGATAGTTGACCCTCATGGTCTTAGGGGGAGCTATTCTATCTATAAACCCCTCCATGGATGGTATACTCACCTTTGAGTATGCACCTTTGTATTCATGCATGTGATCATGGATTAAGGCTATATGCATTCATGCATTGCCCTTACTTCATTCAGAACAAATTTTGAAAATCTCTCTGTAAACTGCTTTATAGTAACAAGCATTAAATGCAATCAATCATTATATAATTGGAAAAATATCTCAAAGACCTCACTTTGTATTTGAGTTAGAAGAAATCAAGAAGAAAACAAGCATTGAGCATCAAAGCACTACGGTTTAAAGGATCAGTTGGTTTGTGAATAGATTATCAATTGGAACAGAACCCTAGCAGTCGCGCCATTTCAGAATCGTCGTGAAACCTTATTTAACCTAGTTGCAAGTAATTATGGCAACCCCTATTATATTTGACATTACTGAGAGGAAGAGATTTGTTTTCAAGAAGCATCCATTCAAATCCATACTAGATGATGTCAAAGGAGCATTCTCTAGAACCCCGCTTGGAGTCGTTCATGTAGAAGATATCCACGCATATGTCTATCGCAAAAAGGAAACCGTTGGAGATAATAGCATTGCATCTCTCATGGGTTCTATGATGAAACCAGATTATACATTCAACAATGAATATGCGCATCTCACTAATAACCCTATCTTTGAGTCTTCCAATGTGCACAAGTTCTACAAGCCAGAATGGGTTAAAATCCTATTGAGCATAATACATGATGACCTCTACTAGATTGGTGAAGTTCATGTCTGCATCACTGCTGATCTAATTCATGAGATGACTGGACTACCCAAGACTAGACCAGTTCTTCCAACTGGTAAAGATGTTAAGAAACAAGTTGAGAAAGCATGCTTATCAAGGAGTGATAGGCACGGTATGACAGTTGATCCCATCAAGGAAGATGACATAAAACTAGTTACCATGATATTAGGTTATAAATTTCAGCACACAAGTAGACTAAACAGTGTATCTATAGCCACTGTCTTAGCAGAAATAAAAATGGTGAAAGACAATACTTAGTACAGCTTATGTGAGATATTGCATGCTCAATTGATTGACAATATCTAAGCTATCAAGCATGACAAAAGCGAGATATTCAGGTTTGGTTCACTAATCATATATCTCTACTTCCACATAGTAGGAAAGGTTGCAAATCTCTACCTAGATAGAAGCAAACCCACTATGTCACAGATTTCACTAAAAGCCACATCAGAGAGTAGTGTAAAGGACTCTATGGACATAGACATCAATATATTCAGGATAAAGATGCAGAAGAGGTTCACGATACCTGAGAAAATAGTTGAAAAGTGCAAAGACACCATATGCTTCATGGTGGAAACTGGCTGTACTTGCATGGAGGCAGTTGAACCAAGGACAAAATGGATTCACCCTCTTGGTTATGAAGTTGAAGAATATGTTTTGGAAGGTTATGCACAAGTTCTCCTATCTGCACCCAAAGATCCCAATGAACCTAGATGGGGCACTTACAGGGAAAAGAAAAACCAAGTTGATTCTATCCTATACATTACTGAGAATAAAAGGAAGGCATCTAGAATTACCTCAAATATGCTAAAAGTTCATGGTGTTACTCAAGAAGATCTTGACAAAGCTAGAGAAGCTAAGATAGCCAAATAACTTGAGAAGACTCCCACTGAAGTAAAAATTGAAAAGATTGATGATATGCCCAAGAAGAAGAAGAAGAAATCAAACGAAGATACATATGCACCATCAACCATCATTGATCTGGATGCATCTCCACCATCAGTACCTAGCAAGAAGTCTAGAGGAAGGAAGCAAGCACCCACTAATCATCCATCATCAAGAACTACAAGGAGCGAGGTAAAGAATACACAAGCTCCTCTTGAGGTAGGTTTCAGACCTAGTCTTAATTTCTTAAGGAATAGAATTTTCAATGAAGGAAGACTAGAGTCTCTCAAAAATATATATGACAAATATCAAGAGATAGACAAATCATAGATTCATTCTTTGATCATCTCTCACATGATTAAGTTCAAGAGAACTGTATTGGAACTTAAGACTGTCATACCAGACAAGGTATGGAATATACTTGATATGTTGAAGAGGCAAGAAATTGAAGAAGATATGAGGATAAGAGAAGAAACATTGGATAGTCTTCTCTTGGTGTCCTCGCATGATGAGAAAGTCATTTTGTTAGATTTAGTAAAGAAACACCTAAGAACCAAAACAAGAATTATTCATATCAGGAACAAGGAGTATGATCTGGTCGGTGAATAGACTCATAAGGCATTTGAGTAGGTATTTCTAGATAGACATATGTATCCATCAATAGAACCTACAACTAAGGCAACTCCAGTTCCTCCTAAGCAGGTTGTAGAACCAGTAAATCAAAATGCACCTAAGATAGGTCCACATGTTTCAGTGCCCTTAGTCTCAATACCCTCTGATATAGCAAAGGAATCAAGGGATACTATAGTGATTGATGATATCAAGATATCTATGACCACTTCTGATAATGATATGGATAAGGTTGAAAAAGCATTTGTGAACTCAGAAGAGACAGAGAAGGTATGCACTGATGACACATCCTTACAGCAAGATGAAGTCCCCCCTAATGATTCACTAGATTTGAACAAAGAGTAAGATAATCAAACCAATGAGATACCAGCTATGGAGATCCCAGTTAAAAGTGAATGCATGGATACTAGTCAGAATACCATATTCACACCATCCATTCAACCATCTACCTCATTGTTGTCAAGTTTAACTCCTAACTCAGCAAGTCTGGATGCTTGGGGAGAAGAAGATCTGATCAAGATCAGTGTCTTAGCCATGGAAAAGGCCAAAGAAAAATAGGTTATGAGAAATCCTCTATTCCTAGAATTAGTAAACATTTTGAATGATCTAGTGCCTACGGATAAGAAAGTAGCGAAAATTCAATCAGTTGTTGATGTAGACAGCATACTAACAAGCTTCAAAGCACATTTTACAAGCTTAGTAGACTCAGCCACAAGAATTGCAGAAGATGAGTATAAAAAGGAAAAGTTGAATGAACTAGTCAATAATTTTTCCTTAGATCTGAAGTCTTTGAAGATTGGTTAGTCTATGCTGAAAGAGTTGGAAGCTAAAGGCATAAATGTAATTTCCAACTACATGGACAAGGTGAAATTCACCTCTGAACATATCAAGAAGATAGAGGAGGCAGACATCTTGGTTGACAGTATCAGGAAATCAGTTGAGACATCCATGCAAGACATGAACATCTACAAAAATATCTACCAAGGTCAATTGGACAAAATAGAAAAAGCCTAAATGGAGATCAATAAGATAAGGATCAGGCAGACACAGCTAAGAAATGCACTTGCGCCCTCCTTAGTAGTTCTAGATGAGAACATCAAAAAAATTGATGCCGCCATTGTCACTTATGATCAAGGTCCCTGGATGGACCTGATGAAAATGGAGAATCTCACCTATGCTCTATGCACCCATCCCCAGGTAGTTGATGCAATAAAGGCATTCTGGCAGCAAGAGATAAAGAATCTTCAAGTTGTATATCCAGATGTATATATGGAATAAGTATCTAGAGACTAACAATTTTATCTCCTTTGTCATTAATGTCAAAGGGGGAGTAATGAATGTGTGAGGAGAAGTGTATGTATATGCAAAGAGTATGTAGTATATATTATAAAGTATAATTATATACAATTTTTTGGGTGTTAGTCAATTTTGAGTAACTTGGCCACATTCCTTTGTTGCCATTCATGAAAAAGGGGGAGATTGTTAAAAAATTGACTCCCAAATAGTATATAGCTTATTTTGTGTTGTCATTATGGCAACAAAGTCATATGAAGTTTTGACAGAAAACTATGAAGTGGAAAATTGACTAAGTATAGAAGACAAAATAGAACAGTGACTTGCAGTCGATCAGGGAATCAACGCATGTGCGTACGATCACCTAAGGATATGCACATTCAAAATTAAGCTCTATGGTCTGTTATTATGCTTACCCTATACACACATGGTACAGAATAGAAGTACAGACAATTTACAGAAAGAACAAGTACACTAGCAGTTCAGAATACAGAGTATGAAGCTGACTTCATGATTTTGGTTAAGCGTATAATATTTTGTTATGTAAAGGCTAAGCACCTATTGTAGTAAGTTTTTAATTGTGTATTAAACTATGTTGTAAACACACTTAAGACAATTTGTTTGGAAGCACTATGTATTATGTTTTTGGGCTGACTATGGTCTTGTTTTGAGTCGTGTCTATTCAGGCATAAAGATATATATATGTAATGCAAAGATACATTTGAAGTTTCATCGAAATTGAAAGATAATATGTATAGCAGAGCAGTATGAAGATATTAGAATGATTTAAAGCCCTTAAGAAGATAAGAGCATAAGTGCATAATTGAAACTGATCAGACATCTGTGTCACATACAAAAGTTCACTCTTGGATATAGTGCATATCTATTCTCAAGAGGTTGAAGCCTTCTTTCTCTTTGAGTAGTGAGCTCTTGGAAAATGAGTCCTCACCCCTAATAGGTTTAATTGTAAAAGACACCTAACAGGGTCAGACCCTTAACCAGGTCATTATACTCATATTGTAAAGACTGCTTCTAACAGAGCAAAGCAACTTTAACAGGTTCATTATACTAGTACAATAGTTGTGGGTACTAATTCCCACTGGGGTTTTCCCTCTAATCAAGGTTTCCTCATAATCATATCAAGTGTTATGTGTTCTTTTGTTAAGCTTCATTGGATGTATATTTGATTTATGTTTAAGTTGCTGAATTTCAATAAATAGATAAACATTGAATCACCNCCCCCCCCCCCCCCTCTTAGTGTTTCAAACAATAAGAACTCAAAATAAGTAACTACAACACCAGTTCCATAAAAAATGAACCCCTCCCACTTCCTTTAAACTAGTACAAATGAAGGAATATATATCATCCTCAAGTTCCCACTAGGATTAAATTTTTTGTTGAAAGATAGAAGAATAGCCCCAAAAAGAGGACCCAAATATTCCTAAAAAGGATCTCCGATAAGTGGAAGAGTCCTCTTTGACATACAACTCAGGATGATGACTCCTAAAATTCTCTACCTTCTCTTATATCTACTACAAGTGTTTTTGAGCTTGCAACCTTTCTTTTCCATGTAAAATATATCTGCTGCAAATAAAACCTGGCATGTGCTCATTTTTTTGATGATCCACCTCACCACCATATATTTTGTGTCTTAGAAACAACTAATTTCCATTTCATGACCCTTATCACTGACAAATCATCTGACCTTGTGACTTGATGACAAACAATCATCTCTAATTATTCAACTAAAAATGCTAAGTCCTCAAACCCTTGCGAGCTTGCGACAAGCACTCACAACTATTAGTTGTCAAATCTCCAATATTTCATGTCACCTTTACTAATAGTCGTGATATGGATACAAATGTTTAACTTAAAATTATGGACAAGTGGTAGTCTCTCTCTAACTCTCCAACTTAAGAACAAACTGCTTTGAAAACCTGAGAGCTAGAGACAACCTAGAAACTTAACCTTTATCTTTCACATATGAAAATGGGTCCAAGCAACAACCAATAAAACATCACCATACACATAATTTCAGCACCTAGCCCCATACCTTTTCATTCTATGATGAACCAGGAAATGTGGAAATATCTTGTGACCCATATCCATCGAGTAATAATAGACATCAAATAAAACATTACATTCTAAGGTGAGGCCTCAAGTTATTCAAAAGGTAGATCAACCAGTGGGACCCACATTCCTATCATTGAGTAAAAGGACTATCAAACAACTAGGGGAAATCCCCTTTGATTACTAAAGTGTTCAATGAATCCACAATGGCCACCCTGGACACGTGGTAATTGATCACAAATTTTCCAACCATGGAAGAATATTCCATCTCATCTAGTGACCTTGCGACCACTATTCATCTCTAGCTTGTGACCTATATTGTCAAATGATAACTTACTTCATGAGCTCATGACTACCGTTCATCTCCTGACTTAGGCATGTTGCGAAATCTTGCAAACTCGCCAACATTTCATTCTATCTTATTTAGCTGCCATGACCTGATGACTAACCACCACTCACCAACTCGCCAGCACTTTATGCTACAAGGCATAACCATCACAATCTTGTGACCACTTACTCACCATCTTTCATCCCCTAACCTCCAATAGACACAAACTATCATGACCTAGAAACTAACCATCCTCTCAAAGTCACTTGTTGATTTTCTAACTACTTTATTTCCTCGCTAGATCGCGACCACACTCTATAACTAATACACATTACAATATGACTTCAATCCTTCATCTTCCATGTGACCATCCACTCCTCTTGGGTGCACAAAATATTTCAATTTTTTGTGTCCACATACACTTGCACCATCCTTCACCAAACCGCCTACCACATACATGAACTACCAAAAGGCCTGACTTCCTTAGGAAACTCACAATGAGTGGGTGGACACATATAAGGAATGTAAAAACACCCTACACGCTACATATGGGATAAATATCTTACTCATATCCTGTGAACACTTCTACTAGAGCTACTGATGATTTCTCTTTTTATCTGCATTTTGCCTCTCTCTTACATGTTGGGCTCAAAATATTTTGGGAGCCACAATTACGTCCACATGGCATTAGCTTATCAATAAGTGATTTGTTTTGAAAGAATTATGATGAGAAAAATTGGGCCTGAGCACATATTTGGTAACACTTCCTCTTTATCAACTTTTGGGATTCAATGTAAACAGACATGCTCATGCTTCATGCCTTTTAGAAACTTCCTTACATCAACTAAACATATTTTGGCATTACTACAAACCTTTTTTTCTGTTTCCTTCAATGGCTTTAGGTTATGTTCGACTCCATCCTTTCTTAAATAATAGGTATTTTCATACCCGTCATGTAGCACACGATGATGAAATTTCCAGTGTCTCCCAAACAATAGATGAATAGAATCCATAGGTATAATATCACATAATACCTCATCATGATAGTTTCAAATTCTGAACTTTACCAGACATTGTTCATTGACCAAAACCTTCTGATCCTTCTACATCAAAGAAATATGGTAGGGATTTGCATGCTCCATTTCTCAGGTTCATTCTCATCCTTCAACAAGGCTCTTCTGGTGATAAGGGCCTCTCCTCTATCAACATCTTATGAATGTGGTGACTTGAAATATTCATCCACATGTGCAACTTGTGCATTATCACCTGGTCTTCTATTTTTCATTTCTTGATGTTGGAGACACTCATATGCTCAATGTCCTTCTTTTCCATAATAGAAAAATGTCCCATGAAAACCTCCTCTTCTTGGTCCTTTCCTTCTTCCTCTTCCTCTCTGATCTTTGTTATGTTGATCGTGAGAGTTATAAATTTTTTTTTCCCTCTAATTGTGAGTGCTACTAGAGTCGCCATTCTTCTTCTGATCTTCATTTTGGCATCCATAAGACTGTTCACTAGGATTTCCACCATGATCTCTTCCACTTTTCTTTCTCTAAAACTTCTTTTTTAGTTTTCCTTCTACCCTCAAAGAAAATGGATATGTATCTTCAATAGTAGACATTCTTACCATTATCAACTCTTCTTGATTACTCAGCCTCAACCCATTTATGTAATTGGAAACCTTCTCCTTGTTGGCTTCAGAATGACCCATTCTAATAATGATTTGATAGAACTCTTTTGTATATTCCTAGATAGATTTTTCTGCCTACTTCAACCCTTGTATTTTCTTCAACAAATAAAGCTCATAGTCAATAGCAATGAACTATCTTTTCAATTTTTCCACCATTTGATCCCATCTTGTTATCATCGATCTCATTTCATTTTCTATTCCTTTCAAACTGAAATTATTTCCACCAAATTTTTGCATGACCTTTCAGCTTGGCCTTTGTGAATCTAACCCTCTCATTGTTGTTTATTTCCTCATACTCAAATTACTCTTCCATATCATTGATCCAATTGATCAACTCTTTTGGATTAAGATTTATGGAAAATATAGAAACTTTAATCTTTTCTCTCTTCTCAATTTTGGAAATGGCCCTTAATAACCTCCAAGGAAGCAGTTGGAACAATATGTGCTCACAGGAACCACTTACTAGAAATAAAAAGTTGCCAAAAATAGTAACCCTATCCAAAGATAGCCCTTATTAAAAAACTAGACAATTTTTTGGGTGATGCAAGATTGCTCTTACACCCTGGATGCTCTTGCGTCAGACACTTGGGGTAATTTGAGAAGTGACCTTGTCACATCTCAGGTTTTTAGAGGAAAGCCAAGGTAGTTAGCCTCATCCTTTGATAACCATAATGAATCTTCAATAGGTTGTCCTTTCCATTTGACCAAGTACTCTACATATTTCATGTTTCTTGTATGTGTTGGGTCTATTTTGTGTTTTCTGAGTCATGCTAAAAGTTTTGGTTCCCAATGACGGTTTATGCCCTAAAATTCAAAGTGTCTCCAAGCATGCCCTTGAAATTTCCTAAAAGTATCTACTTCCCAAAGAAATTTCGCACTGAAAATGTAATACTCATCCATGTTTTTCTTTTTAGGTTTTGATGCCGTACTCTTTTAGGCATTGGGTTAAGTTGATTGGACGGATTATTTTAGACTACTTTCATGAGAGATATTATTCTTTCAGTGATGGTGATTATGGTTTATGATGTTATGGTTATTATCAGGGTGTGATGATTTATGTTTCGATTATATTGTACTTACCCCATACTTGCATGTGTATGGTTATCTTGTTTATGTATCTGTTTGCATGTTGTTATGGTAGAGGACGGAGACGTAGTTACTTGCTTCGGCGAGATCCACACGCTTGACCGATCCCTATCACTGATTGCGATATTATATTATGTATGTACATGCGTGTTCTTTTGGTGACATGATTGCAGGTATAGGGCATCGTCTTCCCTGAATTGGCAGGAGTGAGCGTGCCCATAAATATTCATCTCAATGGTAAAGAGGGGAGGTAACATACAGATCCAAAACCCTAACCTAAGCCTAATCATCC
>MU225900.1:7066971-7098953 GCA_018584345.1 Thuja plicata | reverse complement strand
GTTAGTGGGCCTTGTCAGTATGAGAGGACATTAGCTCCATGTATGGTCACTTGGGTGCCGAAATCCGTTGTGATTATCTGGGCTGAACTTGAGGGTAGACCTACATGATGACACCTTCCTTTACACATGCTAGATTTCCTACGATGTCAGTTGCCTCTGGATTAGTGAGTATTACCTTCTATGATGATTAGTACACCGGATTAGAGAGATATCAGGATCCCTTGCTTAGTGGTTATGTCTTCTTGGTTTTGGATATCCAATTGGGATCTGTTGTTATCTCCTTAGCTCGGTGGGGTGGACCTTTGTGGTTCCACACGGACGGGTGGTAGTGATTCCTTATACATTGAGATTCGATGTCCTTGTACCAGGTGCTTGATGATTCTTTGCGGATGAGCTCTTTATGTTCCTTCATCATTTATTATGTAATTTGATTATTGTATATCTGGTATTAGAGTATCGCATGTGATACCTAATCTAGAAATTGTAATAGTAAGTAGATTAGAGTGATTACCACATACCCTACGGCATGTGCAGTGGATGTGAGTTATGGTGGTTTCATGGTTATCCATGAGGATTGTAATTATGGTTATGTAAGTTGTATTTTTTATGTTTAATCAGATGGAATCTTTTGTTATTATGTTAGTTGTGTTTTTCTTTAAGTAATTCAATGTCATGGGACCCTTGAGTCGTGTAATCTATGTGAGTGTAAGACATGTGTAAAAATGGTAATCGCTTCTGCATGATTGTATGTTTCTTTATGTTAACTTTTAAAAAAAAAAATTATTCAGCACACATAGTGACATGTTTAGGTTAATCTCTCTTGGGTACCCAAGGCGGGGCGTTACAGAAAATGGATGAAAACCTTAAACCCTGAGACTTTTTATTTCTTCACCATGAATAAACCCTAGACCCTCATGACCTTGTTCTATTATAAAGTTACTTTTGCCAAGTAACGTAAGTGTCTTTAAGTCATGTACCATTTTATCTTTGCCTTTATCTCCTAATCTCGTGATCAAGACTGAATATTTTTTATGGTCTAGAGACTTGGTGCAAGCTCTTATCTCTTAATCTTGAGAAGAAAGGAATATGCCCTTATGGATTCAGATGTTAAGCGCAGATGGTCAATCTTGTTTTCATCTTGTGGTTGGTGCGTTATCGCTAGACAAAGATGAGGTCAGCTCAAATATTGAGAGATTCAACAAGGACCATGGATGTAGTTTTCATCATGTGGCTAGGGATAGATCTCATGAATTAACTCAAGTTATGAAAAGTATCTGGTGATTAAGAGACTTCTTTATCTTTGAATCTCATCATCTAACCCGAGGTCAAGACAAAGTTCTCTTTTTTCTTTGTTGCTAGATCTCTGAATGAAATCAGATTTAAGTGAAATATTCTGAGATTTAGTGAGGATCATTGATCTTATCTCAGATGAGTGGCTAGCACTAGATATCTAAAAAATACTCAAGGTATAGCTTTTATTTAGAAATATAGAGAGGGTCATCGATCTTGTTTTATCCTTGGTTTGATCATGTGATCAACATGTGATCTCCCATTTAAATCTAGAGTTAGTAAATCTTTTAGCGACTTGGAGTTTCATTTATTTCCCAATCTCCAGATGAACCTATGGTTGAGGCAAAGTCTAGTAAATTTTATTTTGAGATTCTGAGATTGCTTGGTCGCGTGATCTCAGAATGAAAGTGCGGTTAAGGAAATATTCTTAAGATTCAGCATGAGTCGTTGGATCAAAAGCAAGATCAAGGGTTCTTTCTTAATTTTGGAAAGAATTGGTCAATTACAAAAGCATTTAGAGACTCAGCTCTAAATGTTGATGAAGGAAAAGATCTAAGGCTAGTGTGTGATCTCCAAATTAAGCCTGAGTTATAGGAATTATTTAGTGACTTAGAGATCTATTCAGTCGCTGAATCTCCAAATGAATCAAGGTTAGTTGTGGTTAGCTCAAAGCCATGTCAAGTTTTCCAAGAAAGAATTTGGACCATTGATCAAAACATAGATGTGCGTCTGGCACTGAATTGCTAGAAAAATTCAAAAGGTCATGAATCATTCAATGATCAGGAGGTAATGGGCTAAGATCCAGACGCGTGTCTAAATGGAAAGAGAAATATGTGGTTCTCACCAAGTCTCTAAATAAACTCTGAGTTAAGAAAACCATTAAGCAATTCAGAGAGATTTTATCTCTAAATATCAAGACTTGACTAGAGTTAGTCCAAACATTGGGAGATTGCAACATAGCCTTTATCTCATAATCTTGGAATAGACTGGAGTTAGTGTTAAGAACTATGAAGTCAAATAAGAACCTTGGATCAAGATTAAGATCAAGGGTTGGCACTAGATCTCTTAATGAACCATGGGTCAAGGAAAACTGTTCAACAATTAAGAGACTTAGTTATCTCTGAATCTCAGGATTTAACTTAGAGTCAAAACATAATATCATTTCACCTTGTTTCTAAATCTCTAAATGGACCTAAGGTTAAGTTAAAAACTCAGAGACTTGGCAAGAATCATCGATCTTATCTCAAATGAATGGCTATCGCTCGATCTCTAGATGAGACTAGAGTTAAGATTTTTATTTAGTGACTTGGCATTTCTTGCATCTTTGAATCTCCATATTTTATCGTGGTTGACTAAAGATAAGTAAAGTTACATTGTGAGAATTAGAGATAAGAAGAGATGAGTTACTTAGTGTTAAGAGGTGAACCAAAGAGAAATAAACATTAGAATGAGTGGCTAGCGTTGAATCTCATAACAAAGTCAGAGTTAAGAAAACCATCTAGAGATTTAGCGAGGACCTAAGATGAAGAAAGAGATCTATGGCTGGTGCTAGGTATCATAATATAATCTAGGTTAGAAGAAACACTTAGAGATCTAGAGATAGTGCAATCGCATAATCTCCAAATAGACTATGTTAGAGCTCAGTGTAGTGAAATCCCAAGTATCATGTTCTTGTGCCATTTCAAGGAAATAATATTAAAATAGGGTAATAAAAGATTGGAGATCCTAACAAAGTACAAGTAATCTGTTGAGTTGTACAAAGTAAGAAAAGCAGGCCAATCAAATGTTGTCTTAAGCATTTTAACATATAATAAGGTTTTAAAAGACAAAAAGCATTCATGACTTTTCCTAGCCAAGCATTCAAATTTAATTACCTGTCAACTTCAAGCGCCACAGATAGCTTAGAATTTATTTCAATACATGCAGATAGATTTATTACAGAAGTGATTAAGCAACAGTTTCTAGGTTCCCGACTAGACTGATGCATTGATAATTCAATGATAAATAGATGCAACACTTGTACATTCTGCTTACCAAAGTTTTTAGAGAAACAGAGAAAAAATTGTATAAGTTTCAGAGCAATTGAAAGAAGCATGTTTCTAACAGAAGGATAATTCAAAACCAGTGAAGATGAGTCAAGTAGAATCAAGCAGGGTTTCAGCCAGTGGTGAAGGCAAGGATGTAGAAGAAGAATAAAAAGGGAAACTAAATTATTCAGATGATTTCATTGTTCTGCTTCCTAGAACCAACCAAAATACAAAATTAAATGATGAATACTTCTCTGACTACATGTCAAATTGTAGGGATCCCATGCCATTACTCCCAGGTGCTCATTTATCACTTATTTAATTACTTTTATAGAAATAAGGATAGGAAAATCCCTGTATCAAACCCCTAGACATTAGGTTTAGCCAAGTTAATAGTCCCAGATATCTTCCTAGATGCAGACCTGTTAGTAGAATTGGCTAGAAGATATGACACTATATCAAAAACTATTAGAAAAGATGATGAAACAACCCTAGTCACCTTGGATAGGGCTTCTTTTATTAAATCCTTTCGTATATATCGTGCCTCTACCACATGAATTGACCTAACCAAATTAAAAAAAAAAACAAATATACCATAGAAGTCAATATGGTTAAGAATTTGATCTAGTCTTATGTACCTAGGTCAAATAGAAACTACATAGCCCCAATGCCTACTTCTAAGGGTGCACCATATGACTTCAAGAATTTAAGCTTCTACATGAAGTATTTAGCTTATGAGCTGTGTAGAGTATTGGGGATGGTTAGAAATATTCAAAAGATGCCTACAGATTGAATGATGATCATCTTGGACATCCAAAACTCTCATGTAAATATTGATTTTGACTATATTCAGTATGTTATTGATAAGATACTGATGACATATAACTGATTAAATGTTTGAAGATGTTAATTTGATGATCATGCAAGGCATTAAATCAATTAATGTATTGTATTATCTTTGATGTCAACTTAATATATTATGTATGGTCATGGATATACTGCAAAAAACTTCAAAGAACCAAAGAATCAGAGTCTATGCTATCAGTAATGCATACAAGTCATGTATTCACAAAGTGACTATATTCACTAATAGAGTGCACCCGACGGACAGAGGAAAAGAAAAAATTCACAGTGATAACTGGTGAGCAAATACACAGCATTACCGATGAGAAAATTTATAGTGTTTCCCGATGAGAAAAGCATAGAGTAACCCAACAGACAGAAATACAGCGTTTCCCAATGAACGGAGATCACAAAGCTAACTAGAGTCTCACCGACGGAACAACCAGTTATCACCGCTAACTAACTACAAGTGGTGACTGACAAAACAGAGAGTCTAGAAAATGATAAAATATCTAGCTGGCAGAGCTAAATATAGACTTAATTGGTTGTCTACTTTGTTTTATTCGACCAGAGATAAGTGATTGATTTAAAGATAATTTGTACATTTGGAAAGAAGATATCTATGAGACAAATCATGATTTATGCTTTAAATCTAATTGGTTGGATTGTTTATCACTCCAAGAATCAAGAACCAAGAAACAATGAATATTATGTCTATATAAGAGACAAGCTTGATTCTTTTTTGAAAGGGGATTAAGGGGAGTGAATAGATTGAGGATTCTGAAGAGAAACTAATGAAGAACAACATCATGTAGTGCTAAGGAATTCTGCAGACACCGAAAAACAATGAGCACAACATCATAGAGTAGAAAGTATGGAGCACAAGGATTGAATTGATACATTGGTCAAAGAGGTAATGTACTTAAATAGATCTAAAAATATGAAATTCAAGTTGCAATATGAACAGGTCCTAGTGTTTTAGTTTAACCATTTAAGCATCAAGTCTCTTAACTGAGTAGGACTTAACAGTCTTCTATATATTAAGGCACATCTCAAGGAGTGCCAAAAAGGTTGATTCATGAAAGTAGAATTGGATTTGCCTGATACCTATTGATAGTCTAAGAAGGAGGTTGATTAAAGGATGGTAGCAATAGATGCCCGATACTAAGTGACAACCTATATGTATAAAATCCTCTATCAAGGTCGCACTTAATAGTGTGTTTGTAACCTTTAACAATGTTGGCTCCTAACAGGGATCACTTCAGAAGAGTGAAAATTTGGGGTACCGGTCCCAGTGGTTTTTTCCCTTAACAGGGTTTCTGGCCATGATAAAATCCATGTGTTATGTGTTTGTGAGTCATTACTTTATCATTTTGCATTTCACATTATTTTGGATGATTGGTATACTCTACTTATTTACTGAGTTTCGTTAAATAGTTATACTGCCTATCGGTAATCAAGAAAGTATAAGGATTGACAAAGAAAACTAACAGGCAGATAATCATTATTATTATTTCATGGCATGCATCTTGTCAAGAAATGATAATATGAGATTTATTGATTAGTGGTTAAGTTTGAAGGATAAATTTTTGAGGCCACTAATTCACCCCCCCCCTCCCCTCTTAGTTATTACTAACAATTGGTATCAGAGCTTGTGTGCTTAGAAAGGAAGGTTTCAAGACCTAAGCTAAAGATCACAAGATGAACATACGAGATGTGCCCAAGATGAACAAAGATAAATTTTCTTCATGGAAGAGTAGAATAAGACTCCACTTATCAGGTATTGGTAATGATGTTACTCAATACTTAGATATTGAATATGTGTTTCCCACAAGAGCACCAATAGTTGAACAATTGAGAGAGAAGCGTGAACACAACTGCATGATGATAGAACTTGCTTTTGCACTCTTTGATGCTAAATTTGAAGATGTCAAAGAATGCAAAACTACAAAGCAAATGTGGGACAAATTGAAACTTGTACATGGTGGTGACAAAAATGTTTTGAGAGCCAAGGAAGAAAGCCTTAGAGGAAAGTTTGATGATCTCAAAATGAAACAAGGTGAAATCATTACTCAGTACAACACAAGAATCAAAGAGGTAGTAAATGCTATCCGAGGAGTTGGAGGTATATTAGAAGAAGATATAGTGGTAAGTAAAATTCTAAGAACCTTACTGCCTACTTATGCTATTAGGGTATCTGCCATTCAAGAAATGAGAGAAGTAGAAAATAGCAATGTTACTCTAGATAGTTTGACTGGAAGACTGATTTCATTTGAGATGAATAAATTTGATAATAGTGTCTCAGCAAGCATAGAGTCTGCATTTAAAAATTCTATGAGAATAATTAAATCAAGTCATAAAAACACTATGAGAAAAGATAGTGATAGTGAAAGTGAAGAGGATGATCTTGATGAAATTGAAGAACTTATGGCTAGAAGAATGCAGAGAGGAAAAGGTAAATACAAAGGTAAATTATCACTTGTTTTTTTTAATTGCAAATAGATTGGACACTTTTCTACAAGATGTACTAACAGAAGAAAAGATGACATAAGTAATGATAGATATTTTGAAAAGAAGTCTGACAAAGGTGATTACAGAAGCTACCCACAATCAGAAAAGAGAGATACCCAAGACTACAAGAACAAAGGAAAGAAAGCCAGTTACCTAGCTAAATGCAAAGATGATGACACCGACACTGGATCTGATGAAGACATCGAGGTGGTGTTTGTAGTATTAAAAGGTGATTTAGATGATGATGAGGAAAGGTATGTAGAAACAACACTCATATCTAAGGTTAGTAAAAATTATGTTTGGATCATAGATAGTGGCTGCACTCACCATATGACCAATGACAAGCAAAAGTTTGAGACTTTTGAATTCTATAAAGGTGGTTCATTAAGAATGGGTAATGACACAACTTGTCTAGTTGAAGGTAGAGGAACTATTATGTTGAATAACCGGATAAAATGTGAAAATTATTATTGGGTAAATGGATTGAATTATAATCTATTGAGTGTTTTTTAGTTGAATAATTCAAGTCACAAAGTAGCATTTGAAAATAAGAAGGCAAAGATCTTCAATAAATTAGGAAATTTGATTGGTACCAGTGAGAAGACAAAAGGTAACTTATTCTATTTGAATGATACTGACTCCACTTGTTTGATTGCTACAAATGAAGACATATGGCTATGGTACAAAAGATTGTGTCATGTGAATTTTGACAACATGATGAAGATAAGCAAAAGAAGAAATGTCAGAGGCTTACCGACAATGACCAAGCCCGACACATCATATGTAAGAATTGTCAAAAAGGTAAAATGACAAAGTTTAGTTTTAAAAGGAAAACCCATACATTTGATGATATTCTAGAATTAGTCCAAACTGATCCATGTGGACCAATGAGGACAAAGAGTTATTATGGAGATAGATATTTTATCCTCTTTGTTGATGATTACTCTAGAATGATGACAGTTATGTTTCTAAAAGATAAATCTGAAGCATTCAAGATGTTTAAATGGTATAAGGATATGGTACAGAAACAAAGTGGTAAATATTTGAAATGCTTGAGATTAGATAGAGGAGGAGATTTTATATCATATGAATTTACTAATTTCTGCAATGAGCATGGTATAAAAAGATAGGTTTCTGCACCAAGAACACCACAACAAAATGGGATTGCTGGGAGAAGGAACAAATCCATAGTTGGTTGTGCAAGAACGCTGATGACAGAGAAAGGAATCACCCAAATCTTCTAGAGGGAAGTTGTCAGTACTACTATCTACACATTAAATAGAGTACAATTGAAGAAGGACACAAAGAAGACACCTTATGAGCTTTGGTATGGTCACACACCTAATGTAAGTTACTTCAAAATATTTGGTAGTCAATTTTATATCTTAAAGGATGATAGAAATGGAAAGCTTGATTCCAAGAGTGATGAAGGTATCTTTCTAGGGTATTCCACCAAGAGCAAGGCTTACAAATGTCTTACCAAGGCTTCTAACAAAATTGTTGAAAGTGCAAATGTGAAGATAGATGAATTTGCATAAAAGAATGAGCTAGAAATCACAAAAGAACCAGAGGACTACAACAAGTTTGTATACTTTGAAGAACCTAACATTCTACTCAAGTAACAGTGCTTAATTCCAGAGCAACAAAATGTTGTAACCAACAATCAGGATGCTAATACCGACGGTCAAGATAATAATCAAAATAATGTGTGAGGTGATGAAGAACAAAATGAAGGAAAAATTGATGATCATGATGATAGACAAAGAGCTAAACTAGTTCTTTCTAGATATGTAAGAAGGAACCATCCATAGATCTAGATCATTGGAGATAAGAAGGTTGGTACAAGAACAAGAAGTAAGTCTCTAAACACAAGTTGTTTATTTTGTTAGTTTGAGCCCAAATATGTCAATGTTGCACTTGATAATGAAGAATGGATAAGTGCTATGAATGATGAGATTGAGAAGATTGAGAAAAAAAAGACTTGGTCACTTGTGCCAAGACCAGATGACAGGAATGTCATCGGTACTAAATGGATATTCAGGAATAAGCTGAATGAGAATGGAGAAGTCACAAGAGACAAAGAAAGACTACTATGCAAGGGGTATGCACAAGAGGAAGGTAATGATTATGGAGAGACATTCACACCCATTGCTAGGCGAGAAGGTGTAAGAATACTACTTACTTATGTTGCATTTAAAGGATTCAAGGTGTATCAAATGGATCTCAAGTCTGCATTCCTGAATGTAATACTTGAAGAAGAGGTATACATTGAACAACCAGAAAGTTTTGTCGATCCAAACAAGAGAAAAATGGTATGTAGACTTCACAAAGCCTTGTATGGATTGAAACATGCTCCTAGAGCCTGGTATGAAAGACTTAATTCCTATCTTATAAGTATTGGATTTGTAAGGACTAGTGAAAACAATAATCTTTATTTGAAGGAAGATACTGATGCTAACACTTTGATTGCTGAAATATTTGTTAATGACATCATATTTGGAGGTAATGATATGCTATGCAAATCATTTGAAAATGAGATGAGAAAAGAATTTGAGATGTCTATGTTTGGAGAGATCAAGTTCTTTCTTGGTCTATAGATCGTGCAACAATGTGAAGGTATTTTCATTACACAGTCCAAATACATTAAATAGGTCCTGAAAATATTCAAGATGGAAGATTCCAAACCAGTTTGAACACTGAGAGATATTGGATGTAAGTTGAAAAAGGAGGACAAGACATCAGAGGTAAATCAGACTTTGTACAGGTCAATGATAGGAAAACTCATGTATGTTGTACACACTAGACCAGATATTGCACATCCAGTAGGAATAGTTGCAATATTTTCTACTAATCCTATGGAATCACATATGACTGCTGTGAAAATAATTCTAAGATATCTGAAGAATACTGAGGAATATGGCTTATGGTATAGAAGAGAAGGCAAATTTGAACTTAAGGTGTTTATCGATGCTGATTGAGCCAGAAACATTGATGACAGAAAGAGAACAACTAGAGGAGCATTCTTTATGGGTGAAAAACTTGTCACGTGAATTAGCAAGAAGCAAGGATGCATCTCTCAGTCTACTGCAGAAGAAGAGTATGTTGTTGTTGCTGAAAATTGCTCAAATATTGCATGGATCAAACAGTTACTGGAAGGTATGCATATGCAAATTCTAGAACTAGTAATTATCTATTGTGACAATACCAGTGCAATAAAAATTTCCAAGAATCCATTCATGCATGCTAAAACAAAGCATATTGCCATGAAGTATAATTATTTGAGAGAAAAAGTTTAGGCTAAGGATGTGATACTTGAGTATGTGCAATCAAAGGAACAATTTATTGATATCTTCACCAAGCCACTGTCCAAGAATACATTTGAGTACTTGAGGAAGAGACTAGGGGTCAAACTCTTGTCTACTAGTTAGTAAAATGACTAGAAGGTTGCATCAACCTATATATTATTAGAACATCATTCATGTTGATGCAAGAAAAAGGATGAACTTCAAAGCTACATCTATATATAGATAGGTATATATCATCACACAACACCAGAGCATATTGTTGTATTGCTGATGGATAAGGGAAATTCAAGGAATATATTATGGATGGATAGAAAAGATCGCTTGACATTAATGTATGATATCTATAAGATATTTGTTTGGCATTGCTATCAAAGGGAGAGAGATTATCCATATTATCACATTCTTCAGAAAATGGGAGAAAGATTATCTGTTATTACATTACTCCAATAGGGAGAGATTATATCCTTAGGGAGAGAGATTGTATGGAAATATTTTACAAAGGGAGAGTTGCTGACAAGAGAAAAAGACATCAAGGGAGAAAAAATGACATAAGGAGAGAACACAACACATCAAAAGAAGAAATATAAAGAGCTACAAGAATCAAATTTAAGCTAAAACAAAGCTTATTGATGGTCAGACATTTTTATCGGTTATCAAAACAAAATGATTGGTAGTTTGATGAATCTCAACTATTGTATTTCATATTGTATTAGAAATAATATAGTGTGATAATATAGTATGTTGCCATCAATGCCAAAGGGAGAGATTGATGACATATAACTGATTAAATGTTTGAATTGTTAAGTTGATGATCATGCAAGGCATTAAATCAGTTAATGTATTATATTGTCATTGATGTCAAATTAATATATTCTGTATGGTCATGGATATACTGCAAAAGACTTCAAAGAACCAAAGAATCAAAGTTTGTGCTATCAGTAATGCATACAAGTCATGTATTCACGAAGTGGCTATATTCACTGACGGAGTGCACCCGATGGACAGAGGAAAAGAACAAAGTCACAGTGATAACGGATGAGCAAATGCACATCATTACTGATGAGCAGAGCTACAGTGTTGCCCGATGAGTAAATAATAGAGTAACCCAACGGATAGAAATACAGTGTTCCCAAAAAACGGAGATCAAGAAGCTAACTGGAGTCTCATGAATGGAAGAGTCAGTTGTCACAAATGACTAACTGCAAGTGGTGACCGACAGAATAGAGAGTTTAGAAAATGATAAAATATCTAGCTGGTAGAGCTAAATATAGACTTAACTATTTGTCTACTTTGTTTTATTCGACCAGAGATAAGTGATTGATTTAAAGCTGATTTGTACAATTGGCAAGAATATATCTACAAGAAAAATTAGGAGTTATTCTTTAAATCTGATTGGCTGGATTGTTTATCACGCCAAGAATCAAGAACCAAGAAATAATGAATATTATGTCTATATAAGAGACAAGCTTAATTCTTTTTCGAAAGGGGATTAAGGGGAGTGAATAGATTGAGGATGCTGAAGAGAAACTGGTGAAGAAAAACTTCATGCAGTGCTGATCAAACAAGCTGAAGGAAGAGCTAAGGAATTCTGCAGACACCGACAAATAGCGAGCATAGCATCACAGGGAAAAAAGTATGGAGCACAAGGATTGAATTGATACACTGGTCAGAGAGGTAATGTACTTAAATAGATCTAAAAATCTACAATTCAAGTTGCAATATGAACAGGTCATACTATTTTAGTTTAACCATTGAAGCATCAAGTCTCTTAACCGAGGAGGACTTAACAGTCTTCTATATATTGAGGTACATCTCAAGGAGTGCCAAAAAGGTTAATTCATGAAAGTAGCATTGGATTTTCCCGATACCTATTGACAGTCTAAGAAGGAGGCTGATTCAAGGATGGTAGAAATAGATGCCCAATACTAAGTGACAACCTCTATGTATAAAATCTTCTAACAAGGTTACACTTAACAATGTGTTTGTAACCTTTAACAGGGTTGGCTCCTAACAGGGCTCACTTCAGAAGAGTGAAAATTTGGGGTTCCGGTCCCAGTGGTGTTTTCCCTCAATAGGGTTTCCAAGTTGAAATCCATGTGTTATGTGTTTGTGAGTCATTATTTTATCATTTAGCATTTCACATTATTCTGGATGATTGGTATACTCTACTTATTTACTGAGTTTTGATAAATAGTTATACTACCTATCGGTAATCAAGAAAGTATAAGGATTGAAAAAGAAAACTGATAGACAATTAATCATTATTAGTATTTCATGGCATGCCTCTTGTAGGGAAATGATAATTTGAGATTTATTGATTAGTGGTTAAGTTTGAAGGATAAATTTTTGAGGCCAATATTCACCCCCCCCCCTCTAAGTTATTACTAACAATTGGTATCAGAGCTTGTGTGCTTAGAAAGGAAGGTTTCAAGACCTAAGCTAAAGATCACAAGATGAAAAGACAAGATGTGCCCAAGCTTAACAAAGATCATTTTTCTTCATGGCAGAGCAGAATAAGACTCCACTTATCAGGTATTGGTAATGATGTTACTCAATACTTAGATACTGAATATGTGTTTCCCACAGGAGCACCAATAGTTGAACAATTTAGAGAGAATAATGAACACAACTGCATGATGATAGAACTTTCTTCCTCACTCTCCGATGCTGAATTTGAAGATGTCAAAGAATGCAAAACTGCAAATTAGATGTGGGACAAATTGAAACTTGGACATGGTGGTGACAAAAATGTTTTGAGAGCCAAGGCAGAAAGGCTTAGAGGAAAGTTTGGTGATCTCAAAATGAAACAAGGTGAAAACATCACTCAGTACAGCACAAGAATCAAAGATGTAGGAAATGTTATCGAAGGAGTTGGAGGTGTACTAGAAGAAGATAAAGTGGTAAGTAAAATTATAAGAACCTTACTGCCTACTTATGCTATTAGGGTATCTGCCATTCAAGAAATGAGAGTAGTAGAAAATAGTAATGTTACTCTAGATAGTTTGATTGGAAGATTGATTTCATTTGAGATGAATAAATTTGATAATAGTGTCTCACCAAGCATAGAGTCTGCATTTAAAACTTCTATGAGAATAAGAAAATCAAGTCATAAAACACTATGAGAAAAGGATAGTGATAGTGAAAGTGAAGAGGGTGATCTTGATGAAATTGAAGCACTTATGGTTAGAAGAATGCAGAGAGGAAAAGGTAAATACAAAGGTAAATTACCACTTGTTTGTTTTAATTACAAAGAGATTGGACACTTTGCTCCAATATGTACTAACAGAAGAAAAGATGATAGAAGTAATGACAGATATTTTGAAAAGAAGTTTGACAGAGGTGATTGCAGAAGCTACTAGAAATCAGAAAAGAGAGATACCCAAGACTACAAGGACAAAGGAAAGAAAGCCAGTTACCTAGCTAAATGCAAAGATGATGACACCAACACTGAATCTGATGAAGACATCGAGATGGTGTTTGTAGAAGTAAAAGATGATTCACATGATGATGAGGAAAGGTATGTAGAAACAACACTCATATCTAAGTTTAGTAAAAATTATGTTTGGATCATAGATAGTGGCTACACTCACCATATGACCAGTGACAAGAAAAATTTTGAGACTTTTGAATTTTATAAAGGTGGTTCAGTAAGAATGGGTAATGACACACCTTGTCCAGTTGAAGGTAGAGGAACTCTTATGTTGAATAACAAGATAAAATGTGAAAATTCTTATTGGGTAAATGGAATGAATTATAATCTATTGAGTGTTTCTCAGATGAATAATTCAGGTCACAAAGTAGCATTTGAAAATAAGAAGGTAAAGATCTTTAATAAATAAGGAAATCTGATTGGTACGGGTGAGAAGACAAAAGGTAACTTATTTTATCTGAATGATACTGACTCCACTTGTTTGATTGCTACAAATGAAGACATATGGTTGTGGCACAAAAGATTCAGTCATGTGAATTTTGACAACATGATGAAGATAAGCAGAAGAAGAAATGTCAGAGGCTTACCAATGATGACCAAGCCCGACAACATCATGTGTAAGAATTGTCAAAAAGGTAAAATGACAAGGTCTAGATTTAAAATAAAAACCCATACATCTAATGATATTCTAGAATTATTCCATATTGATCTATGTGGACCAATTAGGACAAAGAGTTCTTATGGAGATAGATATTTTATCCTCTTTGTTGATGTTTACTCTAGAATGATAATAGTTATGTTTCTAAAAGATAAATCTGAAGCATTCAAGATGTTTAAATTGTATAAGGCTATGGTAGAGAAACAAAGTGGTAAGGCTTTGAAATGCTTGAGATAAGATAGAGGAGAAGAGATTATATCAGATGAATTCACAAATTTCTACAATGAGCATGGTATAAAAAGACATGTTTCTGCACCAAGAACACTACAACAAAATGGGATTGCTGAGAGAAGGAACAGATCCATAGTTGGTTGTGCAAGAACACTGATGATAGAGAAATGCATCACACAAAGATGTCACCTTATGAGCTTTGGTATGGTCACACACCCAATGTAAGTTACTTTAAAATATTTGGTAGTCAGTGTTATATCTTAAAGGATGATAGAAATGGAAATCTCGATGCCAAGAGTGATGAAGGTATATTTCTAGGGTATTCCACCAAGATCAAGACTTACAAATGTCTTATCAAGGCTTCTAACAAAATTGTTGAAAGTGCAAATGTGAAGACAGATGAATTTGTAGAAAAGAATGAGCTGGAAAGCACAAAAGAATTGGAGGACTACAACAAGTTTGTATACTATGAAGAACCTAACATTCTACCTGAGAACTAGAGGACATCCAAGAGGAGGTGGAATTGGCCCTCCAACTGTGCCAAGATGAAAGAGAGCTTTATCAAGAGGAATTTTTGAATGATGATGCATTTAGTAAGATTGTTGAGTCCAACAACTTTCTTATCTAGAGGAAGCAACAAGAAGTTGGATCTGAATTGCAAATAATAGAAGGTGGTACCATGTAGAGTGAAGTTTTACAAGCTTTAAAAGCCTATGATCCTAATTCTAAAGCCATCACACGAGAGGAGGACAGACAATTGGTAAAGTCCAGTGGAATGTTACTTGTGCTTGGATGGGATTTATCCTCTACAATTATAATTGATCAAATCAAGAAGCAACAAGAGGCTAATCTATCTTCTGTGACTCAAATTGGGGAAAGGATAAGGGGTTGTGGATATGATCCAACATCCCAAACTTTAGCTATGTGGTCCCTGGCTCCAAGAACACAAAATCCATCTCTGGTTAGTGTTGAGGAAAAGATGGACGAAGACAAGATCATCTGGACTATCCAAAACACTTCTAATCTTGAGATTTCCCAAGTTGTTACCCAGTTTGACTACCTCAATGATACCAAAATAGAGAAATTATCAACAAGGTATGGAGGGATCTTTGATGAGTCAATTATTGTGGAAAAGGATAGGGAGAAAGGCTTGATGCAGATCAAATCATTATAGGGGTAAGTGGAAGATCTGAACAAGCGATTGGAAGAGGCCACCCAAAGCTCATCCTCCTCCAGCCAGAGAAGTTTCTTCTAGGCATAAAGATGTCATTAAGGAACTTCCATGGGAAATAGAGAAATTGGACAAGGATAAGAATGAAGTTTCCCTAGCTGCATTGTTGAACATCTTGCAGCATAGGATAAATTTCTTGAAAGGAAAATTGGATACAGTGCACCAGACATATATTAAGTTTCCAGATTTATAGAAAGAGGTAAAAGGCCAAATAGAAACCCTGGACCCATTATTTAGTGTATGGTAAGGTAGTAGATCCTTATTTGAAAGGATAGAGGCATTGCAACCCCACATGAAAGATCTCCCAGAATCAGTATGCCAGGTAGGAGAGATGATTGAACAAATTGGCACATCATTGTCCTTCTTCAAAGGTAAAGCTAATCAAATTCAAGAAAGGGTAAGCATGTTTGGCCCTGAATTCAGTAGGTTTATCCCTCCTATCAAAAGGGAAAAAGATGAGCTCAAGTCTATTGAGGAATGGAGAAAAGAGTTTGAAACTTTTCTGCCTAAGAAAGAGGCATTCCTAACAGAGGAAAATGTCCTAGATATGGAAATATTTAATAAATCCTTAGATTAAGCATTCAAAGCTGAAATAAACTTTTTCAAGTTTGTTATAGATGTCAAGGCTATTACTAATTCCAAGTGGGAAAAGCAGACGAAACAGTTACAGAGTATACAAGGTTTTAGTTGGCCAATAGAGGATGAAGTCACACTTTGGGACAACATCACCAAGACAAATAATAAGAAGCAAACAAAAATTGATTTTGATGTGATAGATGAGGAGTGAATGGCACTTGGCACCTAATCAATCAGCACGAGGGTAATCATCATCGAGACTAGTGTAAGTTAGCCTATATTGGTGGTCACTAGGTCTCATAACAAATTGAAGAGGTTACCCTGAATATGTTGGGGAAAAGGTCGCAACTGCAAAGGATTTGGAATGATTGCATATCAGCTACTCAAGTTCTATCTTTCTACGAACTTAAATTGTAACTATTTTGTCTTTTAGCACTTTTTGCTTTGCCTAGCCATGTGAAGCGTGTTGCATCCTGTCTCTTTCAGGATTCCAAGATGGATAGTGCATACTATATATAGAAATTTGTATTATATTGTAAAGGGTGGTGAATTCACAACAACGAGGCAAATTTCTAAATTTTGTCTAGTTTAAAGCTTTTGTCATTTTGAATGTATTGAGCAGTGATATTTTAATAAAATACAATGGAAGTTCCTGTTTCATATCTATGATGTCTTCTTCTATTTTTGTTTGAATTATTGTGTATTTAATCTGTAAGGCATTTTAAATACACTGGTTATACGTAACTATGGGATTATTTTTAAGTTTCTTTGAAGGAGAGAGCAATTCTTAAAATTAGTTTCAGAGGGCTAAATATTAGTGTAAGAACCTGATACATGGGTATGGGAATGAAAAGATGGCTTGTAAGGAATTTCATCTGTGTTCTAAATGTGTTTGCATTAAGAGGCTTATGTGAATATGCATTTCATTTGACTCTTTGCCCTGGATTAGGCACTGGTCTAGATTTGGCTAATAGTTATCATCATCAACATTAAATCTAAACAATCCTTTTATATTTCCGTTTAAGAATATAAATGTTTATCATTTGTATTGAATAATACAAGTAATTTTATTAATTCCTTGAAGAGTGAATCATTAGGTCAGCATGCCTATGTCTAGAACTCAAATAGAAGAAGGATGAGAATCCTTATCTCACTGGTAATTTCCCTAGTCAAGTTCATGGTCTGGCTTGTAAAGCTCTGAATAAGATTGGTTATATTCATTTGTAGAATGTGTTATCTGTTGTTGCAGTAAAAGGTAGGAGAAAATAATTGCAAATCTTTGATCCAGTATCAAATTTACTGAGGAGAAAAAAATTGTAAGAGGTACGCCTTCTTGAGTCTGTGGAGCTCAAAGGAGGAGAAAATCCTCATGAATTAGACTTTTCCTTGTTTGAATCAAGTCTTGGTAATCATATATTCAAGCATTGATTCTTAACAAAGGTCCTACAAGAAAAATCTCTAAAAAAATGATGACTCTAATGGGGATGGTTGAAATCAATCATGTTTAGTCTATCCTAGACTCTCTAGTGCAACATTTTTCAAATCTTTTAGTCCAGTATCAAGTTATCCCATACAAGTTGTGCTAAAAAAATGGAGACTCTACTTGGGAGAAATGGGTGTTAGCAATAGGATTTCCAAAGTTCATAGAGATGAATTATCCATTATTCCATTTCTTGATCAGTTTAAGTAATTTATTTCCCATACTTGTTTTGGGTGGTGACTCTATACTATGTGCATTCCAGTATTTGCATATTGAAACATTGAAATTTTTTGTCTGATTTAAAATGAGTCAGAAAAGAAACACTAGGTCTTACTATAGAAATAATCCAGAGAAATATATAGAAGAAGAGCTCCATACACCTGGAAGGAGACAATGGTCCAAAAGAGGTGGATCAAAACATAACTCCCCCAAGGTTTCAAAAGGGAGAATGGAAACCCCTATCCCTGAGAGACTTTCATCTTAATCTAAAAGTGCTGAGTATTCAAGGCTAGTTGGCCCTTCTGCTGCTAACACTTCTTTTGATCCTTTCAAAGATGGACATATGATTGATGTAGGACTCTTCTCTACACATGAAACTCTAGAACAGCTAGGATAAAAATTTGTTGGTAAGACTGCATCCTATAACTCTGACAAGTTGCAAGATGAAGTTCTAGTACTAAGAATAAAGGAACGTGAGCAACTGTTAGAAATAGAGAATGCAAGGAAGAAGTGAGAGAAAGAAATATATGAGCTAAAATCCTGAAAGTGGAGTTCAAGGGATTAGATAAATAATTGTTTGGTAACCTTGGGGCCTTGAGACAACAAGCTACAAACAATAAATCAAACTCTAAGAAAGATGAGTTTGAAGGAGAAGGACCTGTCATGATGTAGCTGCACCCACATGAAGTTGATAAAAATGCAAAGTTTAAATGACAAGGATGCATCTGATAAAGGCAAGCAGAAGGCAATTGGCATCAGTATAAATGAGCCTAAATATAGAAAAGATACCCCTGCAAGTATGTCCCAAGTGGACATAGAACTGGAACAAGCTAGAAAGGCTAAAGAGGATCTAGCTAAGAAACTAGAAAAAATGGTGTTGGAGGCTGCTATAGCTGACATGAAAATGAGAATAACCTTCCTCCATGCTACTACAAATACCATTGCAAGTAGCTCTATGAATGTTACTAATAGGACACTATAATACAACCCACCAGGTGGTTCAAGGCCAAATTCTCAAGTTTCTGGTCCTAATCCAAATGCTCAAAATTATAATCCTAAATAGGGTGCTCTTCAACCTACTCAAAACCAATGAGGTATAGCATGCACTAGTGGAAACAATACACTTTGAAATTTCCAAAGAAGACCCATCCATTTGGATAGATACCAGCCTCTTTTCTTTGATGATATCCCTAGTCATCCAAACATGATCCCCAATGAGGTAAGAGACTGATTCCCTAGGTTCAATGGAAATAATGTTGTCTCTTGTGAAGAACATTTGAAAGCTTTCACTGATAAGATCACTAATTTTGAAATTGAAAATGAAGATGTTATAATGAAACTCTTTATCCAATATTTGATAGAATATGCTAGGGACTGGTTTAGGAATTTGCCTAAGGGTAGCATAGCATCTTGGGATGAATTTTTTTAGGTCTTTTAGGGAGAAATACTAGGAGCATGTCAACTCAGGTTACATGTTCAATAAATTTAATAACATCAAAAAGTTCCCTAATGAAAGCATGGCTGATTTCAATGTTGTTGATGAGCAAGTCTTTTTCACTACTCACTTCAATACTGCTGATGGCAAGATGTCCTACCTTCTTAGGGATAAGAACCCGCATACCCTAAGAGATGCTTACAAAACATATATTTATATTGAGAGAAATAGGAAAGCCTAAGGAAAAATGGGAAAGAGAGAGGACAAGCAAGCAAACCTATCAAAGAGGATGATAGGGGTGATAAATTGATGAGTGCAGTGAAGGATCTTACTACTAAAATGGATAAAAATGACAGAGGTTTTCATGATAAAAAGTACCAATACAAGAGGTATGATATACAATGAAATATGAAGGACATGTGATATAAAACAAATTGGAAAGATGGTAAGCCTATCCCTAAAAATAAAGAAAACCAGAAGACAAGAGAAACCCCTGATCCTTTGAAGAGGAATAGCACAAACAATGTGGAGAATACCCCTTGGTGTATTACTTGTAACATGCCTCACTCTTCTTACCAGTGTGTTGTAGCTCAATCTCTAACTAATAAAATGGACGAGGGAAATGAAAAGACAAGTTCAGGACAAGAAGGTCCTACTATCAATATGTTCACTATGAGGAAACCTTATCCATGGTCTCCAGAAGGAAATGAATCTCCTAAAAATATAAATAATAGGAGAGGACAATACTAGAAATACCTAGAGTACCAGACACAAGTGGTTTATGTTTCTGATGATGAGGCTAGTACTATACCACAAAGGACTATCAATGTAGTGGGTGATGATAAGGAGCATCTCCATTTTAGATTACCGATTGATGAGGAAAAGATATCCTTGACTATAGTAGCAATAAATCAGGAAAGGAGTGCTTATAATTTAAGAAACATAAGGGTAGAGCCTAGTTAGGGAAAAATTTCTTTTGTATTCATCAAGGAAAGTGCTCCACAAGTTGCTACAGAAACTCATATTAAGGATAAAAAGGAAAAGAAGATTACAAAGCAAGCAGAATCCTCTTCTACCCAAAAGGAAAAAGAGAAGGTGAAAGTAGAAGAATAGATTATTGTTGACAAACCAAGAAAGGTAAGAGAACAAATCATGTGTTTCCTTTGACCTAGACTCCCCTATATTGTATGTGGGCAATATTATTACCCAAGAGCCATCCCAAGTGGATCTATTCTATGTTACTTTGTTAATCAACAACAAGCTTGTAAATAATTGCATGATTGATTTTGGTTTTGCTGCCAATGTCATGCCATATGAAGTAATGAAAGAACTAGGAATGAGTGTGGACACTTTTTATGGGAGATGTTATGCCATGGATAAAAAAGAGGTCCTTTTTGTGTGAACTCTAGAAGGTGTTGAGGTAAAGATAACAGTATTTCCTGAGGCCACATACAAGATGGATGTGGTGGTTATGGATACTCAACCCCATTATGGTATGTTGTTGTCAAGGCAATGGGCTGCAGTAGTAGGGGCATGTACAATTGGATCTGTCTTATGCAATAATCCCCGTAAATAGGAGTGAAGTGAAATTGTATAGAGAGCCACGTGCACTAGTCACTGTTGAAAAGGTGCCAAGTGATAGGATCAATTGTTGTGTTGATGTAGACATGGAGAACTTTAGAGTCGAGAAGATCGTGCCAGAATGCAGAAACACTGATCCACTGGTGGATGAATTGTTCACACAACAAAATGGTCTCTGAAAGATATATTTTGATGGAGCTTGTTCAAAGGAAGGATTAGGAGCTGGTGTCCTTTTCATTTCTTCATCAGGTACCACATTCAAATATTCCTTCTTATTGTCTTTCTTATGTACAAATAAAATTTTTGAGTATGAAGGCCTTTGTTTAGGGTTAAACATTGCATCAAAACATGGTATCAAATGTTTAAAAGTTTTTGGAGACTCTAAATTGGTAGTAGCCCATGTTAGATCCTAATATGTTGTAAATAATGATAGGTTAAAACTATACAAACATGTAGTGTAGGATCAAATAGAAATTTTTGATGCTTTCAACATAAATTGGGTTGAGAGATCAAAAAATATTATGGCTGATTTTTTGGCCAATGTTGCTTTAAAGTGTGATGATTCTACTTTGATTGGGGTATCAATTGTGGAGGTCAAGAATAAACCTGCAGTGCCTGATAATGTGTATAACTGAAAAGTTTTTGAGGATGATTAAGATATCCTCAGGTTTGTATAGTGTCTTGACCATTTTGAGGGTCAATATATAGATTGCAATGCATTAGTTGAAATACTTGATGGCAAGGATATAGTCTTTGGCAATCAAGTGGTCCCGCTTAGTTCAAATCAGATACCCAAGGGGTTAGTGGAACTAGAGGAATTGTTTAATGACCAAGACAATTTTATGTCTAAAAAGAGAAATACCAAGCTTGAGGACCTTGAAGAGGTAAACCTTGAATAAGAGGAAACACCTAAAAATGTGTACAATGGAAGGAATTTATATCTCCATGTAAGAACATATCTGATAAGGCTATTAAGAAAACACAAGCAGGTGTTTGCATGGTCTTATAAGGAAGCTTATAGAGAAGACCTTTTTCAACATGAAATCCCACTGAAGCCAAAGATTAAACCATTAAGACAGAATAAGGGGCTTATTAACCCATTTTTCACCCACAAAATGCAACAAGAATTGATGAGATTGAAAGAAGCAGTTATTATCTAGCCTATAAGAAATTCAACTTGGGTATCTAACTTGGTCCCAGTTAGGAAGAAAAATGGGGGCATAAGGATGTGTGTGGACTTTAGAAACCTGAACCTAGCATCTCTAAAAGATTATTATTCTTTTCTTAATATGAAGGCAACGTTGCATAAAGTCACTGGTTGTGACTTATTGTCCATGATGGATGGATTCTCAGGATACAATCAAGTACCAATCAAGGAGTTAGAGAAGTTCAAGAGTGCATTTACAACCCCTTGGGAAACTTATGTGTACATTAGGATGCCTTTCACTTTAATGAATGCAAGAGAAACATTCCAAGGAGCTATAGATGTTGCTTTCAAATATTTTATTGATCTATTTATGATTATTTATCTAGATGACTTGAAAACATATTCTAAGGAAGAAAAGGATCATTGTGATCACCTAGGAAAGGTATTCATTAAAGCTATGGAATATGGAGTGTCTTTAAACCCTAAGAAGTGCCAGTTTGTAGTAACAAAGGGAAAGTTACTAAGGAACATTGCATCAAAAGAAGGAGTAAGGATTGATCCTGAGAGGGTAGAAGAAATACAAAAGGTCCTTGCCCCTAAGAATTTCAAAGGAGTGCAGTCTTTCTTTGGAAATATAAATTTTGTTAGAAGATTTATTATCTATTTTGCAGAAATTGTCAAACCAATAATAAAATTCCTCAAGAAAGATGCTAATTTATAGTGGGATAATGAGGCACAAGTTACCTTTGATAAGATCAAGAAATAAATTCAGGAAACCTCTCTCTTAAGGTCTCTTGATTAAAGTAAACCATTCTCACTATTCTCTTTTGCGTCTTTCACTACAATAGTTGTTGTACTACTCCAAAAATATGAGGAAGGACATGAACATACTATTGCCTTTTATATGAATTTACTCCAAGCTGCACAATTGAACTATGAGGTAATGGATAAATAGGTATATGCATTATTAAAGGTCATCAAGACATTTAGGCCTTATCTAGTTTCCTGAAAGGTGATAGCATATGTACCCCATGCAGTCGTAAAAGATGTTCTTACCCAGTCAGAGGTTACTAGGAAAAGATGTAAGTGGATTAACAGGGTCCAATAATTCAATCTAGAGATCCATATCACAAAATTAATGAGAGTACTGGGCTTATCCAAGCTCATAATAGAAGAAAATATGGATTTAGTGCAAATCAACAATATGGAGTTGCAAGATTTGACAGTCACTAGCATTGAAAGACAACCCTTGTATTTTGATATTGTATACTTCCTCAAGAATGCCAAATGCCCTAAGACTATGAGTGATAATAAAAAAAGGACTATAAGGTTACAATCTCAGAAATATACCTTAGTACAGGGAGAATTGTGATGGAAAAATAGAGATGGTGTCCTCTGTTGTGTCTAGATGAAATGAAAGTAGATAAAGTATTGAAAGAGATGCATGCACTTTGTGTGGAGGACATTTCTCCGCTAAGACAACTGCCCATAAAATTCTAAGGGCTCATTACCATTGGCCTTATGTTTTCAAAAAATCTTTCCATTTTGTGCAAAAATGTGAATATCATCAAAGATTTTCTTCAAAGTTCAAATTTTTAGGGGCTATGTTGTTAAATCTAGTGAAAGCTTAGGCCCCTTTTACTATGTGGGGAATTGAGTTCAGTGGATAATTTGTAGAAAATTCCTGTGGTGGACATAGCTAGATCCTGGTTGCTACAGATTATTTTACAAAATGGATTGAAGCAAGCCCTACAAAAGGAGCAACCATTAAAGTTGTCATTGATTCCTTAATGGAGAATGTCTTGACTAGGTTTGGTGTCCCTTTGAAGTTAGTGACAGATAAAGCAAAGTGTTTCAGGTCTTTAGAGTCTCAAGTATTCTGTGATGAAAATGGAATATTTATATCTTATTCCTCTCCGTATCATCCACAATCATATGGACAGGCAAAATTAATCAACAAGAGCATTCTACAAATCTTGAAGAAGACCTTGGAGATAAATAAAAGGGCATGGCATTCAAAACTAAAGTTGGCTTTGTGGGCTGATAGAGTGACAATTATGGTGGCCACTGGTAAGTCACATTTTGAATTAGTGTATGGAGTACAGGCTAGGTTGCCTATGAATAATTTTTTTATGGTTTACAAGTTTATCATGGATCAAGAGTTGGAAGTGAATAATGCTTTGCAAGATAGAATGATCCAATTGATTGAGCTTGATGAAAACATAAGAGAAGGACAAAATAAAATCATAAAGAATCAAAAAAAGCTGAAATAATAGTTTTATAAAAGGGCTAGTACAAGGAAATTCCAGCCAAATGACATAATATTACAATGGAATTCTAGGGTCGAGGACAAAGTAAAGAACAAAAATTTTGAATCTTTGTGGTTGGGGCCCTTTATTATTCATCAATTTTTTGGTAAGGATTCATATCTTCTCAAGAATATGGATGGTGAGGTGTTTGAATTTCTAGTGCATGGACAATTCTTAAATCCTTTCTTCAATTAATTTTGTTTTCCATGCATACTAGTCTTATATTCTATGTACAGGTGTGTTTGTTTCTTGTTGTGTGTTTCTTTCCCAGTTGTGTGTTTGTTCTTGCAGTAGGTTAGAGCAGTTGTGGTCTGCCTCATAGAGATATGTATTCTTTCTATGAACTTGCATTCAAGCATCCTCAGACAGAGCCACTATTGGTTCTATTTTATGTCTTCTGAGTCAAGCTAAATTTTTTGGTTCCTAATGACGGTTTATGCCTAAAAATTCAATGTGGCTTATAGCATGCCTTCAAAATTTTCTGAAATTATTTGCTTCCTGAGGCAATGTGGTACTGAAAATGGATGAAAACCTTAAACCCTAAGTATTTTTGTGTGTTCACTATGAATAAACCCTAGACTCTCATGACCTTGTTCTATTTTGAAGTTACTTTTGTCGAGTAACTTAAGTGTCTTTAAGTCATGTGCCTTTTATGTTTTCCTTTATCTCTAAATCTCATGATCAAGACTGAATTTTATTTATGGTTTGGAGACTTGGTACAAGCTCTTATCTCTTAATCTTACAAAGAAAGGAATATGCTCTTATGGATTTAGAGATTAAGCACATGTGGTCAATCTTGTTTCCATCATGCGGTTGGCACGTTATCACTAGACAAATATGAGGTCAACTCATATATTGGGAGATTCAGCGATGATCGTGGATGCAGTTTTCATCGTGTGGCTAGTGCTAGATCTTGTTAATTAACTCAAGTTATGAAAAGTATTTGGTGATTCAGAGACTACTTTATCTTTGAATCTCATAATCTAACCTAAGGTTAGGACAAAGTTCTCTTTTTTCTTTGTTGCTAGATCTCCGAATGAAATCAGAGTTAAGTGAAATATTCTGAGATTTAGTGAGGATTGTCAATCTCATCTTAGATGAGTGGATGGTGCTAGATCTCTAGAAAATAAACAAGGTGAAGCTTTTATTTATCAATTTGGCGAGGGCCATTGATCTTGTTTTATCCTTGGTTTGATCTTGTGATCAATGTCTAATCTCCCATTTAACTCCAAAGTTAGTAAATATTTTAGTGACTTGGAGTTTCAGTTATCTCCCAATCTCTAGATGAACCTGTGGTTGAGGCCAAGTCTAGTAAAGTTTAATTCGAGATTCAGAGATTGCTTGGTTGCGTGATCTTGGAATGAAAGTGTAGTTAAGGAAATATTATTGAGATTCAGTGTGAGTTGTTGGATCAAAAGAAAGATTAAGGGTTATCTCTTAATCTTGGAAATAATTGGTCAACTACAAAAGAATTCAGAGACTCAGCGTTGATCGTCGATGAAGGAAAATATCTAAGGCTAGCGCGTGATCTCCAGATTAAACCTGAGTTATAGTAATTATTCAGTGACTTAGAGATCTATTCAGTTAATGAATCTCCAAATGAATTAAGGTTAGTTGTTGTTAGTTCAAACCCAAATCAGGTTTTCCAAAAAAGAATCTAGATCATTGATCAGAACATAGATGTGCATCTGGCACTGAATTGCTAGGAAAAGTCAAAAGGTCATGCGTCATTTAGTGATCAGGAGGTAATGGGGTAAGATTAAGATGCATGTCTAAGTGGCAATAGAAATATGATGACATTAATTTTCCATTTGTATGCAAACAACACTTTTGGTAAGCCTACACCGAAAGATAGGACAAGAGAAAACCGAAGATCATATAGAAAGAGATCACTGAAGATGACTAAGTGCAAAGAGAAATGATGACACAAATTTGTGTGTAAACCAAAAATGAAAATACATAAGGATAAAGAGGAACCCGATAGAGGAATCTGACATGTAGGATACAGTGTAGACCGAGAGATAGTTAAAGAGCATAACCGACAGTCAGAAACCGAAAGTTAGTTGCAGCCCGCAAAAAGTGGATCTAACTTCCACGTCAAATAAAATAGTCTTGAGCTATTTAAAGAATCTTGATTTGTTTTTAAAACCATATCTTTAGGGACAAGAAATAGGAATGTAAGTGTTTAATAAGTCTAACTTATTTAAAACACATAGACTAGGAGATCTAGGTAAAAGTTGTAAACCAGATCTTAGAGTTAACATTGTTATTCGTGAAACTTAATGAAGTCAATGCATCTTATTTATAGATGATGCAATAATTCATTATAATGTATGTAGAGGATGTGAAAAGAGAGAGGATAACATTAATGAAGCATACGAGCACATCTATGGATTCGATTGAAATTTTTAAGAACAAGAACAACAAAAGGTGAATTTGGTTATCAGAACCAAGAATAGAGGCTACCGAGAATTAGAGGTATTATTCGATCAGAATTAGGTGATAATATTTTTTATGTAAAATAATCTAGATCTATATCAATAATAGGAAATCGCATTTACCAGGTCAATTTGTAATTTTCTATCATTCTAAAATGTGGAGCAAAGTGTAAAAATCCTTTCAAGGAAGGTGGATTTAACAGTCCAACTATAAATCTCTTAACGGAGTGCACACTCAAGAGTGTTGCTAAAGCTCTTAATAGACTAGACTTTAACAGGTCTCCACTAATACTCATAACAAGGTATATCATCAAAAGTTATCAAACTGTAAGCCTTAACTGGCCCCTTCCATTCTGTAGATAGTGAAGATTTTGTGGGTGCCATCCCCACCGCAGTTTTTACTTCCTAACAGGAGTTTTCTGTGATATCATATCTTGTGTTATGTGTCAATTACTTTCATGATTGTTTCTATGAATGTTCACATGTATGTTAAGTTAATGAATTGATATAACTCACATCAAGATAGTATAGATCAGATTGTTTATATGTACAATTGATTACACAAAAGTTAATTGATAAAAGGATACAAAATTTTTAGAGGTACTAATTCACCCCTCCCCTCTTAGTACATACTTCCCATTAATCCCAATAATTGGTATCAGAGCTAAGTCTCTTCTTTGGAAAATCTTAAAGGCTTAAGAGAAAAGATCATACAATGGAGAAGTACAAACTTGAAAAAAATATTGGGAATAAAAAGCTAGAAATTCAAATGTTCTTTGAATAGTATAAAGAAGCTAGAGTCAACATGAGACAACTGTTAGATGAAAGAAAGAATATGGAATCTCGTTGTAATGAGATAGATTATCATGAGGAAGAGATTCCATATTTCTTTGAGTCTTCAAGATCAACTATAGTCAAAGCATCAGATACATAAGAAGAAAGCATCACAAGCCTAACTGAAATCAATCTACATCTGGCTGGACAAGTTAAATCTCTACAAATAGGTCAAGAGACATAGATGGTAAGGATGATTGATGTCATGGAAAATGCTAGAGAAGCTGAGCAAGAAAGAAAACTAGCTATTGATGATAGAAGAAAGATCACATAAAAGCTACAAGAAAAAGAGTCTGAAATACAAAGACTTACAAAGCACCACCATGAGATTACAAATCAGATTATTCTTATGAGTCAAGAAGAAAACATCATAAATGTTGAACTCATTGAAAGAATAGAAGCTATCGGTGAACTGAGGGATGAGAATGAAAATTTGAAACATGAAATAAGAATTTAGCAGCAACATAATGAAATTATCAAGAAAGCTGAAGAAATCAATAAAAGAATGGATGATTTTCTTGAAGGACAATGAAGAGTCAACAATAACAATGGTCTAGGTTTTACCAAAAATGGAGAATCATCAAATCAAACTAATCCAAAGAATGTCTATGAAAATCCAAGACCAAGAAAGCTGACATGCAATCATTGTGGAAAGCAAGGCCATAGATCAAATGTATGTAGAGGCAAATGAAAGGTATTCTTAAATACATATCTTCATTCATAGGATTTTGTTATAAATGTAACAAGAAAGGTCATAAAGCTTATGAATGTAAGTCTAAGATGAAACAACCAAAGAAGGAAACCTACATGAACAAATACTGTCCTACATGCAAAATTAATGGGCACACAATTCTTGAATGCTAGAAAAAGAAAAGGCAAGCATGGAAGCCAAAAGGTCAAGAAACTCTCTATCAACCAAAAAGAGTTAGTAACCAGTATGTATGGGATTACAATACTTGGACAAATTGTACATCATGTGGAAGATTTGGTCACAATGCTGCAAACTATATGAGATAGTGGACTAGAAAGTCTAGAGGCTGTACTAACCCCAGAATGGCATGCTTACACTGTCATAAAGTTGGTCATTTCAAGAAAGACTGTAGAGACCGAATGAAAGAAACTAGAACATATCCCAATGGAAACACCATTGAAGACATCTGGAGAGCAAGAGACAAAATGTGGAGAAGAGATTCAAACAATGATGAAGCTGGACCAAGCAATGCAAATGGTGACACCCCATCCAATGGATCCGGTGACATCACCACCCCCACCTAACCAAAACAAGTAAGTATGGAACTGCATTACAGTATGTATTATTTTACATCAGTTCCATAATATGTTGATAAAATGCCAAAATTAGCATAGGTAAATATGCATTATGGTATTATTTGTTAAAATATATGATAACTATGCTATCAGGTATACATACTGAAACCCGTCAGTATACACTCAAAGAAAAGAATTCCTAAACTTACCAAGAAGCATTGGTTAGCATAAGAATGCAAAGTTGTAAAGTATAAATCGAGCCTCGCTGGTAATCGAACAAAGTGAACAAGTTTCTTACAAACCAAAACCCATCGGTAAAAGAAAGAAGTATAATGACCACTTCAAAATTTTATGTTGTCATCGAAGGAAAATAAATTCTTCACCAATGAAATATGTCTTCATACATTAAGGAGTTGATAAGCATTTATGACACATGTTTTAGGGCAACAACTATAAAAGGGAAATGAAATAGAATCATTGTTCATGATGACCAAAGCAGAGTGACCAAGGAAATTTTTTAGCAGAAAGTGACTGAATCACAGAGCAACCACAACTCGACACACAACACTCCAAAGAAGACTAGTAATCTTTGCAAGAGTAAATAGTAAGTTCTACAGAACTGACAACTCTATTTTTCATATTTCATAGAAAGCCATAAATTTGAAAAATGGCAATGACTTTGAGAACTGTGAAATCCAAGAACTCCAAGAAGGATGAGTTCAAGCTCATCAAGAATCCAGCATGTGAGGAACCAATCTAAAAGATTCATCCTGAGGTTGCCTCACAACCCGAAGATGATGGAGCATTCTCGCAAATACGAGCTAGGTTTTTACTCGTGGAAGACATACGATCTTTCATCCACTGCAAGATTGCAGAAATTGGAGATTTGGAAGTTGAACAAGCTTATAAGAAGCTAGGTAATGAAGATGGAACTCTGAAAGATGAGCATAAATAGATAGAAGTAAAAGGGCTTACCAATGCCCTAATGTTCCCAAAGTTTTTCAAAACCAAGTGGATTCGGTTAGTACTTAGCTGAATGCACAATCATAAATTGTGGTTGGATGAACCAAAAATGATAACCCAAGACATTATGCATGCTGTCACTGATTACCCTATAACCGAAAAGGTGAAAGTACTAAAACACCCATCCAAGGTCGAGACTAAGAAGATGACAAGAACCAAATGGGATGGAAGAGGATTGAAAGTTTCCACCATAATCGATGATGAGATGAAATTTGGTGCATGCGTTCTAGGCTAAAAATTCTTCCAAGCCCATAGGTTGAACAACATAGCATGAGGTGCAGTAGACACAACCTATAAGATTATGAAGAAGGGAACACTGTTGGACCTATCAACAATTTTACTAAATCAGTTAAAATATAATTTAAAGACTATCATGAATGTGAATTTAAACACATGTAAGTTTGGCTCACTCATAATGTATATTGTCTTCTACTTTCAAGAAACATTCCCATCGATAGGAGATGTGAAATGGAATAGCACAAAACCAGTCACCATGCAAATCAGTGAACATATAGCCTCACTGGGATATAAATTTGAGACAGTCATGGATGAATACTTTAATGTATTCAAAGAGAAAATGGAGAAGAGGGTAAGGATCCCCAAACAACTCATTGAGAAGTTTAAAGAAGAAATATGTTTTATGGTTGATACATACCATACTTATATCAATCCTATTGTACCAAGGATAGCATGACTTCAATCATTCGATTATGAGATGAACATTGATCATGCATCTAACGCAATTGATGCCTTGTTAAATGAACCACTGGATAAGAAAGAAACCAAGTTTGAAACATATGAAGAGGCAAAGACAAGAATAAAATTTGGCCTAGTTGTAAAGAAAATTATCAAGAAAAAGGACAAGATGGTAAAGAACCTCAAGAAAATATTGTCGGCCACAGAGGAAGTAACCGAGTAGGAAGAGGAAGTTGAACAGGAGGAAGAAATCGAAGGATAGTTACCTATCGGTGAAACTGAAGAAAAGGATGACTCCAAGGACACAGAGTCAGATTCACCACCTCCTCCACCAAACAAGAAGCCAAGGACCACAGCTGCTTCTAGGACACAAATCCAAACATCTAAGGATTCAACTCCTTCACCTTTGAAGAAAGGAAGAGTAAGAACCTACAAAAGGAAAGTGGCCACACCAAAAAGAGGGGAAAACAAAAGAATAAGGAAGCTTATAAGAACCCAAGAAGACATTGAAGACATTGAGAAAGATGAAACTACAGAGGCAAAAAATGTCAAAGTTAAAACTCCAGAAAGCATTGATGACATATGAAAATCTATTGAAAATTCTGGATCTATTACAGATTCAAAGATTAGAAGATGGTTGAAATTGGATCTGGGTGATCTCACAATAGTGAGACCCACTTTTTGGGACGAAGGATTTCGGATTTGCAAACAAAAAAAAAAATTTGATGGCTTCGCGCGAAGTAGAGGCTTCGTGTGAAGTGCTTAAGAGGCTTCACGCGAAGTACCCCACATAGGCCACTTCACGGGAAGCTATCACTTCGCATGAAGTGGCACACGTAGGGTGCTTCGCGTGAACACCCCCTTCGTGCAAAGCCAATTTTGGCCAAAATTTTTATAAATATCCAACAAGTCATGTCATTTTCACTATTCACTTTGCGAGATTTTGTGGACCCAGTTCTTGGAGCGAACCAGTGACGACCACTACGATGTCTGCACTTCCCAACCTTTTTTGACCTCTTTGTGATTGTTATTAGCATCAGGTACACACATTTTTCTCATTTTTTATTGTAAATTATACGTTTTATATTCATTTTAGTTAATTATTTGTTTTAAATAATATTTAGTTTATAGAAATGTTAGAAAATGATAATTGGATTTTAGAATTTGTTAGAAAATTATTGTAGTATGTTAGAAAATCATAACTTATTATATTAGAAAATGTTTAAAAACTTTAAAAAACTGTAGTATAAATGTTAGAATATATGTTAGTAAATGATAGAAAATTGTAATTTATTATAGATTAGAAAATATTAGCAAATTGTAATTTATAGAAAATATTAGAAAATTATAATTTAGTACATACATTAGGAAATATTAGAAAATTATAACTTAGTTATACATTAGAAAATATTAGAAAATTATAACTTAGTAAACATTAGAAAATTATAACAA
>MU225900.1:7045693-7060319 GCA_018584345.1 Thuja plicata | reverse complement strand
TCTCTCAGTGTTTGGAATTGTTGTGCTTGCCACTTTGCAAAAAAAGCATGATGAATGTAGGGTTGAATCAATTTTTTAAATTTGTCCATAAATACTCCAACATTTATCTCCTCTTCAACATATTCTAGCCTTTTGGATTCTTTCCCAAATTTTGTTTCATTCTTTACATATTTGTAACTCTTGCAATTTACCATCTTTGTTACATCAATGTTTTCATTTTTCAAAGGAAAAAGACTCAAATCAGCACATATTTTCATTTTTCAAAGGAAAAAGACTCAAATCAGCACATGTTTGACAACTGAAAGCAATTGAGCTTGTTCAAGTGTTTCTAAATTATCAAATTTAGCCAATATTTCTCTTTCTATCATATTCATTGACCTCTTCTTAGCAACACTTAAAGGTTGAATATTAGCAAGTGATCTCAAATTTTCCACATCCATTGTAAGTAAATGATCTAAATTTTCCACATCCAATATTTCTCTTTACACTTTGAGCTAAATTTATATGTTCATCCATACCAGTAGCACCACACAATCCTGAACCTTCTCCAACATCAATTGTCTGAGCTTCCATAGGGAGCGATCCCGATCCTTCTTCAATGTGCAATTCTTCGATTTGACTTGACCCTCCTACTTTAGCTTGTCCTTCACCTTCTTTAGTTTTATGATAATATTTCAATGCAGCTTCACGATTTCTTTGTTCGGCACCAGGTGATCTTTTTCTAGTAGATTTTTGTTTTCTTCCCTTTTTGTTCCCCATTTCTTTTCTTCAAAAAATGTCTTCCAAAAGATCAGCTCAATAAAAAAAATACTTTGATATAGTATTTTTCCTCTTCAAAATTACGCCTTTGAAAAAAATAGAAATAACAATTCCTATTCCAAAAATGCAATTGTAAAAATTGAACAATAATAGATAAAGTGAATTTACTTGCTGCAATTCGGTGAAAAATTAGAAACAAAAAACTTTACTTTTATACCATTCCAAATTTTTCAAAAAAAAAATTTCAACAAAGCTGACCTAGTTCGCACGAAGTACCTAGGATAAAAATCCGGCGGGATGGATTTCACTATAATTTTCACACAAGGGGCTTCGTGTGAAGGGTCTTCGAGTGAAGTGTCTTAGACCCCTTCGCACGAAGGGTGTCTTCGCTCGAAGACCCCAAAAATGAAAATTTCTTGAAAGAAAAAAAAAATTCATAAAATTTGGTCTTTGAAGGCCTGCAATAGGGACCAAACCAAATGTTTTCCTTAAACAGATGAAACCAAATGATGTGATTCGGAATAAGCTTTCTAATGAATATAATTTTCATACATATTGAGTTTGTTATCACTTTCAAATATTAATTTAACTAAACACAGGTTGTTTGGCAATTCAACAACCTGTCTCTTCAATGCTTCAGAAAAAATACTAAATGACAAAAAAAAAAATGAAAAATATGTAGGAAAAGGGTATTTGTGTTACCTTTCTATAAAAAAAAGAAAAATTGAATTTCGATATATACATTTCAAGTTATGGGGATCAAAGTGACCTTATGTCTAAATTATAGTTACTGTCACTTTAGAAATCAATAAAATATGAAATATTGACCCAAAATGAATGAAACCAATTACATCCTCTGGATATTGAAGTTAAAAATATAATTTCAAAATAATTACATCGGTATCATATTTTAAAAAAAATTTATGTTGATCAAAGTGACAGTCACTTCTTAAAATCATAGTTTTTTTACAAGAACCACTTTTCGAAGGAGAAAGAAAAATTAATTTTTAAAAAATATATATATTTAGAAACTAGAAAGAAAATGCTAAAATACCCTAGTTTACATTATCTTCAAATTCCTTATAGTTTTCCGGCAATAGGTGTTCGAAAATGAAGTTTTTTCTCAAAATGTTGATCTCTGTGTCAAAGTTGGCCAAAAAGTGGGACACACTATTGTGGGATCACCCATCCAAAAGATCAAAATAAAATTGAGGATGGCATCATAGAAAAAATGTACAAGTTCAAATAAGTACCAGTGCAATTTGAAGGCAGTTTGGTACCAAGGGAACTCTTGGACAGACTATATGCATCATGGTCATTTGCCTTGAAGAATGATAAGGAAATAAGAGAAAGAATAATTGTTACTGTCATTCCTTCTAAATACAAGAAGGAAGAAATACATGAGATGATGGAGAAATAAAAAAAGGAGTTCCCACCAAAGTTGAGAGCCTATAGATTTCTCGAAGGAAAGCTTATAAAACTTGAACATGATAGCCATAAGAAATGGTGTAAGATTATGAGTAGACTTATTGAGGAAGATAGTCCCGACAAAGACCTACAAAAGAAAGATTTTGACAAGGAAACTCAAGAACATATCTTAATAAAAGATGGATAAGATGATACATCAGTTGAATTAGACTAGGAAGAAGATGACACAACTGACATAAAAAATGTAGATGTTGCAGATGACTCATGGCCTGACACCACAAATGACAATATTATGGATAAAAATATCATTGACATTACCAATGATCCCGTAGAATGAATAAATAAAGATTAAGATGTCAATGTAACAAAGGACACAACTGATGAGCAGGAAACAACAGTTGATACTACACAGGTGAACATTCCAGGCAATATACCAATATTGATACAAGCTATCAATATCATGCAAGAAAAAGACAAGTCACCTAAAAAAGATACTCCCAAAGATATAGGGGAAGAGGAGAAGAAAGACAATACTGATGATTAGAAGGACATCAAGGACACTCAAACAGTAACCAATACTAATAAGGTTACAAGAGGAGATTCAAAACAAACAGATGCAGACACAACAGAGAAGAATGTAGAAACAAAGAATGATGAAGCTAAGGACACTGATGAAGGAGATAAACCTGAAGATGGAACTCCTAAGTAAACTGACAAAGGTGCTACCAACAAAGTGAAGGTGAATGTGGAGACGTCTATAGAAAACAGACAAGCTAAAACTGATACAAAGCATCAAAAAGAAGCACACTAGGTCACTTCATCAAGAACAACTGAGAAAGCTGAGAAATTGGCAATGGTTTTACATTCTAGTGTAACACAAAAGAAGAAGAAGAAGAAATCTAATAAGAATAAGTTGGAGGTCACCTTGGATGAAATTATTGAAATACCAAAATGTGACCCAACTACACTTGATTTTGAGCCATTACAAGAATACGGTGAAATATGCCAAAGAAAGGCATTACAGGAGAAGCTGAAGAAATAGCACCGAGGCTCCATGGTACTAGAAACAACACGAGACATATTGCACCAAATTTTACCCGATGTTGATATTTATCAGAACAAGCCAATACTAGATCAATTAGAAAATCTCACCTAAGAAATAATGACATGAAACATTGATGCTCAGAAGGCAATTGAGGAGAGAGCAGAGCTAAAGTACCAACAATATCTTATTGAAAACATCAGCCAAGAAGTAGCAGTCAACAAGGTAAATATTTTAGAGCTCATTACTGAATTAGATCCAATAATAACTGAAGCTATTTCCTTGATTCAACAATTGAGCACATTAGAAAAGTTCACTAACAAGAATAGTGACAATATAGCAAAGTTAGATACAGATCTAGCTAACAGTGTTAATAGCTTAACCATCAATGGAGACAATGCAAGTAAGTTGCATTATGATAAATTCATTGAGACCAAAAGGTTAAGGTAGGAACTATGGGAAGCAAAGACAAAATTCAGGGAAGAATTCACTAAGCTCCAAGCTCAAATTCTACCAAACCTTACACTGCTTCAACAACACATCAGTTCAACAAGGCAACTGATAGGAACCCCCAAGATGTCTGTAGCAGACAAAATCTATGATATGCACTCCAAGATAACACTTGATCACATGGATGTGGAGAACATAAAAGAACAATGGGATAAAATGATGGAAGACATGAACTCTTCACACTCCCATATTTTTTATAAACTATAAGGTATTCACCTTTGCCCTTAATATCAAAAAGGGGCAATGATATGAGTACTATAATGTACAAAGGGAATATGATATGTATATGTATATTCATATAGGAAAAGTGATATATATTCAGATGGAAAAATATATGTATATGTACTTACAGAGAGAAAAATATCATATGTACAGATATACCGGCATATACATAGGGGGAGTCATGAAATGACTAAGGATTATATATGTTAATATACTTAACACTTTGTTAGTATTTTGCACATAAGATTTTTTTATACTAATGTTAAAGGGGGAGATTGATGAAATTAATTTTCCATTAGTATGTAAACAACACTTTCGGTAAGCCTCACCGAAAGATAGGACAGGAGCAAACCAAAGATCTGATAGAAAGAGATCGCCGAAGATGACTAAGTGCAAAGAGAACCGATGACACAAATTTGTGTGTAAATCGAAAATGAAAAGACAGAAGGATAAAGAGGAACCTGATGTGCAGGATATAGTGTAGACTAAGAGACAATTAAAGAGCATAACCAATAGTCAGAAAATGGAAGTCAGTTGCAGCCCGCAAAAAGTGGATTTGACTTCCAAGTTAGATAAAATAGTTTTGAGCTATTTATAGAATTTCTTGATTTTTTTTTAAAACCATATATTTCGGGACAAGAAACATGAATATAAGTGTTTTAATCAGTCTAACTGATTTAAAACACATAGACTAGGAGATCTAGGTAAAAGTTGTAAACCTGATCTTAGAGTTAACATTGTTATTCATGAAACTTAATGAAGTCAATCCATCTTATAAATAGATGATGCAATCATTCATTATAATATATGTAGACGATGTGAAAAGAGAGAGGAGAACATGAATGAAGAATACGAGCACATCTATGGATTAGATTGAAAGTTTCAAGAACAAGAACAACAAAAGGTGAATTTGGTTATCAGAACCAAGAACAGAGGCTACCGAGAATCAGAGGTATTATTCAATCATAATTAGATGATAATATTTTTCATGTAAACTAAATTGGATCTGTATAAGCAATAGGCGATTACATTTACCAGGTCAATTTATAATTTTCTATCATTCTAACAAGTGGAGCAAAGTGTAAAAATATTTTCAAGGAAGGTGGATTTAACAATCCAACTATAAATATCTTAACCGAGTGCACACTCAATAGTGTTTCTAAAGCTCTTAATAGGGTAGACTTTAACAGGTCTCCATTGATAATATTAACAAGGTAGATCATCAAAAGTGATCAAATTGTAAGCCTTAACCGACCCCTTCCAATCTGCAGATAGTGATTATTTTGTGGGTTTCATCCCCACTATAGTTTTTACTTCCTAACATGAGTTTTCTAAGATATCATATCTTGTGTTATGTGTCAATTACTTTCATGAATGTTTCTATGAATGTTCACATGTATGTTAAGTTAATAAATTGATATAACTCACATCAAGATAGTATAAATCAGATTTTTTGGATGTATAATTGATTACACAAAGGTTAATTGATAAAAGGATACAATATTTTTAGAGGTATTGGTTCAACCCTCCCCTCTCAATACATACTTCCCATTAATCCCAACAAAATATGTGGTTCTCATCAACTCTCCAAAAAAACCCCGAGTTAAGAAAATCATTCAACAATTTAGAGATAGCTTTTATCTCTAAATCTCAAGACTTCACTAGAGATAGTCCAAACATTGGGAGGTTGTGAGATAGCCTTTATCTCATAATCTTGGAATAGACAGGAGTTAGCGTTAAGAACTATGAAGTCAAATAAGAACTGTGGATCAATATTAAGATCAAGGGTTGGTGCTAGATCTCTGAATGAACCATGGGTCAAGGAAAAGTGTTTAGCAATTTAAAGACTTAATTATCTCTAAATCTCAGGATTTAACTCAGATTCAAAACAGATTTATCCTTTCGCCTTATCGCTGAATCTTTGAATGGACCTAAGGTTAACTTAAAATCTTAGAGACTTGGAGAGAATCGTCGATCTTATCTCAGATGAACGGCTATCGCAAGATCTCTAGATGAGACTAGAGTTCAGAGTTTTATTCAATGACATGGCATTTCCTTCATCTCCAAATCTTTAGATTTAATCGTGGTTGAGTAAAGACAAGTAAAGTTACATTGCAAGATTCAAAGATAAGAAGAGATGAGTTACTCAATGTTAAGAGGTGAACCATAGATAAAGCAAGGTTAGAATGAGTGGCTAGCACTGAATCTCAGATCAAATTCAAAGTTAAGAAAACCATCTAGAGATTCAAAAAGGATCATTGATGAAGTAAGAGATATGTGGCTGGCACTAGGTCTCGTAATATAAGCCAGACCAGAAGAAACACTCAGAGATATAGATATAGTGCAGTCGCATAATCTCTAGATAGAGCGGTAGAGCTCAGTATAGTGAAATCCTAAGTATCATGTTCTCACACCATTTTAAGGAAATAATATAAAAAATAGGGTGATAAAAGATTGGAGATCCTGAAAAAGTACAAGTAATTTGCTGAGCTGTAAAAAGTAAGAAAGGCTGGCCAATCAGATGTCGTCTTGAGAGTTTTAACATTTAATAAGGTTTTAAAAGACAAAAAGCACTCATGACTTTTTCCAGCTGAGCATTCAAATTTAATTACCTGTCAACTTCAAGCGCCACGACTAGTTTAGACTTGATTTCAATACACGTGGAGTTATTATAGAAGTTATTGAGCAACGATTTCCAAGTTCTCGACAAGACTGATGCATTGATGATTCAATGATAAATAGATGCATCACTTGTACACTTTTCTTACCAAATTTTTTAGAGCAATAGAGAAAAATTTCATAAGTTTCAGAGAAATTGGAAGAAGCCTATTTCAAAGAGAAGGATAATTCGGAACTAGTGAAGATGAGTTAAGCATAATCAAGCAGGGATTCAGCCAGTGGTGAAGGCAAGGATGCAGAAGAAGAACATAAAGGGAAAATACATTATTCAGATGAGTAGGGATCCCATCACTCTCGGGTGCTCTAGTTATCACTTATTTAATTAATTTTATAGAAATAAGGATAGGAAAATCCCTGTATCAAACCCCTAGACGTTAAGTTTAGCCAAGTTAACAGTTCCAGATATCTTCCTAGATGCAGACATGTTAGTAGAATGTGCTAGAAGATATGATACGGTATCCAAAACTATCAAAAAACATGATGAAACAACCATAGTCACCTTGGATAGGGCTTCTTTTATGAAATCCTTTGGTATATATCATGCCTCTGCCACCAAAATTGACCTAGCCAAACTGAAAAAAAAATATACCAGAGAGTTCAATGTGGTTAGGAATTTGATCCAGTCTCACATACCTAGGTCAAATAGAAACTACATAGCCCCAATGCCTACTTCTAAGGGTGTGCCATATGAATTCAAGGATTTAAGCTTCGACATGAAGTATATAGCTTATGGGTTGTGTAGAGTATTGGGGATTGATGGGCATATTGAGAAGATGCTTGCCAATTTACTGATGATCATCCTAGACATCCAGAACTCCCATGTAAATACTGATTTTGACTATATTTAGTATGTTATTGAAAGGATACATGAGGGCCTCATAAGTATTCAGAAGAAGACTAGCCCAAAATTCATCCATTATTTAATTCTAATGCATTTGATTCTATTCTTCAGCGTAAGTAGCATGGATACTAAGAATTTGAGACCCAGGACGCACTTCCAAGGCTAGCCAAACCCTGTACAATTCTGGATTAGGGTTTGGAATTATACCCCCAATGAGAATGAAGTGGCTTTCAGAATTGGGTTGCACATCCAATTTTAACCTTGTTAGGTGTTATTGTAACTAGGCTGACAGTCAAGGTGCTTAGACTTCTAAGACCTTGTGAGTATGTGGACAAGGGGCCAGGAAATCACAACTAGGGAGATTTTTATTGTGAAAAGATATACACATTAATTAGGGTTTATCGGTGCTCTCAGCCTCCACATATACTTCCAAGGTATGTGCCTCCAAGGGTTGCCTTAATGGAGCTCATTTGGAAACTAATGTGGATGGACAAAGAACACTTGGCCCCCCACAAAAAATGCACATTTAAACCAAGGCAATTTAATGTTGTTGATTTCACTATTGGGAAGAGGGCCATGGATGTAGTAAATAAGTGGTTAGGTCAATGCAAGATTAGCATGGCCTTATATAGATATGTGGATCAATCGGTGGAGGTTGATGGTGGCAAAATTGAAGGCTAAGTTCATTCCTATAGACTATGAACTTGAGTTGTTTAAGAAGTTGTAGAATCAAAAACAGAAGGAGATGACCATGTAAGATTATACCGAGGAGTTCTACAAGCTGACTATTCAGTCTGGGCATAGAGAAAATTCTAAAGAAAAGGTGGTGAGGTATGTTAATGGTCTAAAATTAAATATCAAAGATGAGATTGGTATGTTGAATATTGACTCAGTAGAATATTCTTATCAATATGCACTGAAGTTAGAAGATAGGTTGAAGAGAAGACATTATGGTAATTCCTGAGGGAAGGAGAAGCAAGAGCGTTCGGTAAAGGATAAACCAAAAGTTGATGATGAACTGAAACCTGTTGAACTGAGGAGATGGACATGTATAAGTGTATTCAGAGGTACTTGTTGCAATTGTGGTGAAGAAGGACATCGGTCATTTGAATGTCCCCATGCAGATAAGAAGGTTGGTAGTCACCAAAATGCTATGGTGAATGAAGTTACTGAGAATGAACTTGAGGTGGAGGGTGTGTATCTTTTTCTTAGGAGAAATTTTCTTCGCTCAAAGAAAGTTGATTATTGTCATAGGAATAACTTATTCAAGACTGTGTGCAAATATGGTGGTAAATGTTGTAAGGTGATTATTAATGGAGGAAGTACTGACAACCTAGTTGCTAAGGAGATGGTTCAGAAACTTGGTCTGAAAAGGTTGAGGCATCCTTGTCCTTATAGGATAAGTTGGTTACAAGTTGGTCATGTAGTAGAAATGAAAGAGAAGAGCATGGTCATGAGTTTTTAGATTGGTACTTATAGAGATGAAGTATTTTGTGACATTATGGAGATGAGTTCTTTTCATATTTTACTCTCTAGACCTTGGCAGTATGATAGAGAGGCTATTCATGACTTTAAAAGAAATTCCCTTACTATACTAAAGGATGGGAAGAAGTCTATTTTGATTCCTTTGAAGGTCGCAAAGATTGGGAGGAGGAACTTAAGCACTGGTAGTGGATCTGGAATGGTTGCAGTAGTTGATCCAGACATGAGTGTGCAGATATATGAAGATAAATCAACAAGTAATAGTTGTAAAAGGAAGCATAAGAAGAATCGTGGGAAGAGTGTGTTGGTTAAGGACTTGGAAGGCATGTATATCAAGAGCTAGTTTGGGATCTATGTGTTGAATCCCAACATATGTTAATCTAGCTACTGAGAACATCTTTTCACACCTGCGGTGTCTGATGCAGGAGAATCTTGGGGTAGTTGGCAATCCTGTGTCACCAAAAACATGTTTTGGTTTGATTTTTTTTTAGCAGTTAACATGGTTGGAGAGCTGTGGTGCTCAGTGTTGCTATGATATTATACTCGGAGTACACTTCTCAGTGGTAGTTTCTCAGTGTGTGCAGCTCGGTGGTGTCTTTCTCGGTATCATATTACTTGGTGGTGTCTGTTCAGTGGAATTATGCTTAGTTGTCTCTTTCACCGAGTAGTCTAGCTATCGGTGTGCTTTTTTACCAACTAGTTGTTGGGGGTTCACTGACTATTTGTTGGGGGCTCACCAGCTTGTGTTTATGGATTGGGCGGACAATGGAAATAACATCCGTGATTTGAGGAAGTCACTGGGATCGTGCTAAGTTTCGAGGCGTGCATATTTGTGGCATTGGATCTGGTGTGGACCTAAATATGGGCTGATGTATTCTCCTATGTAATTTGTTATTAATTGTAGCCGATTGGTGCATTTAATATCTGGTCATTCTATATGGTCGATTGGGTCATTTAATTATTGTTTACAAGTCGACTTGTGACAAGTGTATATAAAAGAGAGTCCAGGTTTATGTTTATAGAGACAGACAGACGCATGGGATGTTAGATGAAGGATAGAAGAGTAAGCTAATAAGCTAAAAGATTGTAAGTTGTTGCAGATATTTGTAAGTGGGTAGACAAAGATTGCAAATTACTTGGTGGCTTGCAAGCACAAGTTTAGATCTTGTTGAATTATTGATGTAATTGGCCCTAATTGGGAAGGCCTTACAGATTGAAATGTTGCATGTAATGAGAATTTTGAGATAATATAAGTTGATATTGATATATCTTGTGTTTTTGTGTTTCCGCTATGTTGTTCTTGTTGTGGGATGCAAGTTTGGACAGTCCTTTATTGGATCCTTCGAGCTTGACTGCATCATGTATTCAGATAATCAAAAGATAAGACATGTTGGACTATGCCCATTCTTCTTTTACTTTGTGTTTTACTTTGATTTTGTGAATAATATTAAGGTCTATATCTTTCTAGAGGGACATAGTTATCATTCTTTATTTTAGGATTTTATAATTCTATCATAGATGTGAATGTAGTCAAACCATGTCATGTACTTTTCAATATTTGTAATCTGAGTTATACTATGACATCTTAGTGCACAAAACTCTCTTGAACAATTACTTTTAGTAGACTTATGAACAACTCTTTCAGGCCTTAAGGGATAGAAATTAGAACATTCTGCACTATGTCTATGTTCATCTAAATTTCACATTCTATTATCTCTTCACAATGAATATTTTGTGGTGTTTTGTGCCTAAAGTGGTGGGGTTCCTAGTTTTTTCCACCTCTGATGGAGAACTTGGAGATATTTTGAAAGTTTTAAATAATTTCCTTTGATTGGTCATTTCCTTTCTTTCTCTCTCTCTCTCTTTTCAAAAGATAAAAATCCAAGAGATGGCTTTTGAAGTCACAGAAGTCACAGAGGTTTCTCTACATAGCGTATCAGGTTCCCCATATGTAGAGCTTCTTGATTGAACTTATTTAGGGAAGAACTTATTAAGGATCAACAAACTATACATTTGAGATTAATTCTTGAGTTTGCATTCTCCTCCTCAATAACTATTGATTTCAAAAAATATATTCTTCACTTCATATTGGAATGCCCTCACCAAAAATATAATGCATATTTAACATTTTGATTTATTATGTGAAAATGTTAAAATAAATTATGTTGGAGTAAATAGTTGTTACTTTTTACTGTTTACTTAAGTTTACTAAGGTCAACAACATTAATTAGGTAGGATGGATATTGTAGAGTTCTATTAGAATTCTACTTTCTTAAGGTTGAGACACTTTTCCCAACCTTTTCCTTTCCTTCTATATACTCTTGCCTATTTAAGAAGAGCCTTTGTACCTTAGTTCTCACCTCAATTCAATATAGTTACATGTGTTGACAGTACTCTCTCTTTTGGAGGATGTTTGTAAACTGGCTCCTCAATATAAGACAATATATCCTAACATAATATCAAAACCTAAAGTCTCACAACTCTTTCTAATGTTTGAGAATTTTCATCATTTTTTAGATTTGAGCTCTCGCAAATTTGTGGCAACTTTACAATCTACAGTAGTTTTTCTATAAATATTGTGTTAATCAGATCATATTATTTCCTTGTTTACAAATATAGTTTATTGTCTTCAGATTGTGTTTTGTTTATTGGCATGTTTTGCATTGATTGATTAGATGTGTCCCTAAGCTAATGTATCTAGCATGAGCTTCCCTTATGAAGTAGTTCTCCGACACTCTTAGTTGTCTTTCCCTTTCATTGACTCAAAGCACAACTTTCATATTTGTTGATCCAATCTCTTAGTTTAGAGGCCTATCCACTTTCTTAATGAGATTATAATCGATCATTTTGTTTTCACTTGGTTTAGGCGTTGATGCTTTTTGCAAATCTAGTGTTTTGTCTATTCTAATCTCCTTCCTCTATTATCTAGTTTATCAAAATCTTGAGTTTGTATATTTTTGGATCTTTCTGAAATCATTTTGAAAATGATATGAATTGCATTTTAGGAAAGATAGTTTTTGAAACAATAGATAGATAAATCTGGTATTTGAAAGATGTAAAACAACTTCTCATATTTTTATTTTCTTTGTTTCTAGGCCACGTAAAGGAATGGTAGTAGGCTAATTTTGGCTAGACGCCATACTTCTCAGCTAAAGAATGAAAATCTTTAGATTTTTTTTGAAAAATTATCAATACAAAACTTCTTTATCGATAAAACCAATACAAATATTACATCTATATTAATTATATCTTATATAAAATATATATTTTATAATTTGTATATAACTAAATCATAGAACATTCTTAATTTGTACTATATAAAAGACATATTATAATTTATATGAAATATAATAAATTAAATTATATTAACAAACAATGTTCCATATATTAATAGGTTACTTGGAAAAAAGCTTTGAAAATTTTGTCAAAAGCATATTGTTTTAATTTCTAAAAATGACACTAATTTCATCTTAAAAGTTTAAACATTCATAAATAAAAAATTTATTTTCCTTCTCGAATGAGACAAAAAATAATCCTAAACTGGTGGAGCAATTTCTAGCCTCATCTACTTTCCACCCATTTAAAATGCCACACTAAAAAGTAGGAGATCTTATTTTAAAGAAGAAAATACCAAATGATAGTAGCCAAACAAATTTTGTTCATAAGACCACCATTTTCCTCAATCAGAAAATGTTAAAAACATTTTTAATATATTTTGATTTAACATTAAATTTTAAAAGATTACAAAAATTGATGTCATTGCAATTATTAACTCAGTCTACCCTTTCCACAAAACGCTGGATGAAGGGGAAAATGGTGAGAAGAGGGAGAGTAAAATGGTCAACGAGGAACGTGGGCAGATAAAAAAAACAGTTAAAAAAGGGAAAAAAATAATCCGACGGCTAAAAAAGCCACCCGGTGCCATTCGTGTATTCTCCAAGACATACTGAAACGTAGAAATGGGTAAATTCACTTTTTTTTCTTCTTATTTTTTCAAATCTTGAATGTGAAACCTCTAAATTAAATTTATATTATAATTTATAATTTTAAAAGTTTAAAATAATGAAATCTAGTTTCAATTAAAAGTAAATGAATTTAAAGATTATCTTTTTATCAAAATATAAAAAATTATAACGTGATAACAACTTTAATAAAGAAATTAATATTTAAAAATATATATTTTATTTTTAAAAATAAATAAATATTTTAATTTATATTTATTATTAATATATTTAATTATAATATAATATTTTTTTATTAGTGAAGGGTTAAGGTCGAAATATATTAATAATCATAAATCAAAATTATATAATAGTCAATGGTCCTTGGTCAACTAGTGAAGTTGAATGGTTCATAATGAGCCCACCTGGGATCAAGTGTTGCTGAGTGCAAGAGAAAAATTTGTTCATATAGGCCACTCATATCCAACTTTGCAATCCAAACAAATATTTCCAAAAAATCCGTAGTGATTTGTATCAGCGAATCATATTTTAATTTAATATTTTCTGAAATAAGAAAATATCTTAACCTGATTTGCTTATCAAAGTGGGAAATTTATGAGTTGCACTAAAACACTGGGTTCTATATTTCTAAAATGTTTTTTTTTTTTTTTTTTTTTTTTGGAAAAACTGGATTTTCTATGGAAGTAATTCTGAGATATAGAGCAACATTAAAGAGGAGGAAGGGTATTTATGGATATGTCTGCCTTAAATTGAAAATTTTAAAATTATCAAAATTATATTAAAATAAAAGGCATAAATTAATTCCAATTATTAGCTAACAAATTTATTATTGAAATAATTGATTTAGATAATCTTTTTAATAATAATTTTTAATTATAATTAAATATTAATATTAATATAGAAGATTTTGATGAATATATTTAAACATAGATATTAGAAGATATTTCCTGAAGTTTGGTATGTACAGATTATTTTAATACTTTTTATATTATTTCTCATTTTAACTATCTTTTAATCGAATCATAAATTTAAAAATAGATCTATAAAAACTAAACATGCATGTAGTGATCTTGTTTACCCATTGCTACGTGCATGCAATTCATCACAAATAAAGAACTAAGCTAAATTGCATTTCGTGCACTAAACAAAGTACTCATCCTCTTTGTTTAATTAATTAATTTAGGAATTGTGTGGCAGTTTAATGGGATGCATTGGTGCTTCTGGATGCCTCACGATACATAACTGCACTTCTTCTCGTTCTAGACAAATTATAAATAATGCATCCTCCATAACCGCGCGGAGACTCCACGAACTACTGTTCATGCACATAAATGTTTTTTTCATTCCGGTTTAATGTACATTTTTTTTTATATTGATAATAAAGTGTTCAAAAGGATATTACATTAAAGAATCCCATAGTATCAAAAGGGGGACAGAACCCCAACGAAAAAACAGCTCAGAAGAGCAAAACAAAAGGAGTTCCCAGAGTTAATAACAGTATGCAAAAAAGGTACACAATAAGCCACTAATGGAGGTGTCCATCACTGATATCGACCCAGGTGGTCCAGCCCTGTTCTCCTTCCATCCAAGCAACTTTTTTCTTGTTCTGAATCTCAGCCAGCATGGCTAAGATGTCTTTCTTGGAGTTCCTATTTCTCTTGATTTCTTTGCTCACTTTGTCCAAAGTCTTCTCAAACACTT
>MU225900.1:6983028-7015971 GCA_018584345.1 Thuja plicata | reverse complement strand
ATACTGAGATAGCTCAGTTAATGACACAGGTTTCATTTATGAACTTGGCAAAGGTTGATGACTTGTCAAAAAGGTATGAAACAACTTTTGGCCAAATGATGGCATTGGAAAAGAAACATGAGGAAGTAGTGGTCAATAACCACACACTTGAAGAAGAAATTTCCAAACTAAAGGAAGAATTGGAAGAAAGCAAAAAGGAGAAAACTCCAATCCTTGAAGAGGCAGTAAATGTTGTGGTAGATGTTGCCAAAAATGCTAAGGAAGACTCTGCTCTAGCAGAAACACAGTCTAAGGGTATGTCACAGGGATAGGGCATGAATGTTATATCTATCATGTTGCTCATATTGCAGCACAGGATTGAAGTTCTGAAGAATAAGATTGGAGTAGTTCATACACTATATGGATCCCTGCAAGAGGCCTCAAAGATAGTTGTAGAAGATATGGTTTTCCTGGAGCCTGCTTTCAAACTTTGGTCAGCAAAGGAAAGAGTTTTAGATAAACTGAAAACAGCTATGCTATACAGTGATGATTTACCAGACAAAGTATCAGATACCATTGATATGGTAAATAAGTTGAATGATACTTTTGCTTTCTTTAATGACAAATCTGACTTAATGAATAGTAAGTTGCAACTGTTTGGTGATAAATGTCCACCATTGATCCCAAATATTTATGATGAAATAGGGGAATTGAAGGCACAATCAGATTGGGAATCTGGTTTTGATGCCATACTGGGAAATCAGGATATAAAGCAACGTCTTGAAAAAGACACAAATGTAGAATATTGCAACGAACTGATCGATGGCTTCTGCAAAGTTGAAAGAGGCATGGGTAAATTTGTGTCTGAGGCCAGAACTGCCATGGATGCCAGGTGGGTGGAAGCTGTTGCCAGGCTAGAAGAAGAGAAGACCTTTGATTGGCCCACCGTCAAAGAAGTGAACAGATGGGAGGCAAAGCTTAAAGGATGAGAGAAATATGGTTAAGCCACAAAAGACAAACCTTGTTAGGCTTTGCCAACAAGCTGCCACCCATGTTTTGTTGCAAAACTTTGTTTCTAGTTCGTTCCAAAGTTGTTGCAAGAAATTTTGTAATCTTTCCCAGTATGTCGGTAGCTTGTTGCATCCTTATGCTATAAAAGGATTCCAAGACTACTGGGAAAAGGATGGTCATTTTTTGTGTTTGAAAATAATACTAGGTCAATTGTAAATTTTGGTTTTGAGAACCAATATATCTGGTCTTTTGGGAGAAATATTTGTTGAATGTAGTAATTGATGATGACTTTTGAATAAAATCCAGGTCACAGTTTCTGAAGCATTTAATGGATTTTCTGTCTTCATTTTAGCATTCTAAATTTTGTTTAAATTGAATGTTCTAGGAGCATTTTCAATTTATATATCTGTCAGGCAGATTATGAAATACATCTAGGGTTCTTTCAAGGAGAGAATATACCGTAGAGATATTTCAATAAAGTTCAGGGTAGCAAATGAATCTGATGGATTAATTTGGCTAAGTGTACTGAGGTAGATATATAGGGTATATCTATGTTTGTGTCAGATCCTGTAATTGCCTTAAGTTTTGTTCTCAATCATGCTGGTTAAAACTATCCATAGATGACTCCATGCCCTAAGATTGAGCACTGGTCTATTTTTGTTCAACTAAATGACTATCATTATTAAAATAAATCTTTACTTTCAGTTCGGTCTATTTTATGTGAAAGTTACAGTGATCAGTTCCTGTAATTCCATCAATAAAAAACTAGAATAATTTAGTGATTTCATTATTCTAAGTTTTCAAGGTTAGTCCCGCCTGAGTTTGTGTAGCTCAAAGTGTAGGAGGTTTCAAAACCTCATTTCTGTTGTTCTACTCTATGCTTGGTCAGTGTCAGGGATAAATAGAGTGAACCCTCTGAGGAGTATTTTTACGTCAGCAAGAAAAGGGAACAACACACTGACTGGCACAACCAACCAACTAATGCCAATGAAAATGATTCACTATACTTTATTCTTTCTTTGTCCTACTCTTGGAAGGAAACTCTTCACTTGGGCCTTTCTTGTCCTTCGGCTTTCCCTTTCTTACAAGAGAAAAATTCTCTTCTTCTTCAACCTTATTCATTTAATTTCCTTGATATCACCTTCAGCTATCTCCTCTTGGACAAAAACACACTGAGGTAGCTTATCTCATCCAATAACACACTTGACAAATACATCCCAATATTTGGAAAAACCATTCACAACTATATGCACTAGCTTATCTTTAGCAATTGTCTCACTAATAGTAGTGAACTCATCCTTGACCCGAGTCATCCTGGAAAAGTAAGATACCATGCTCTCTCCCTTGGACATATTGGTATTATGAAATATATCCTTAATCATCATCTTATGACCCTGATAGTAGGTTTCATATAGTTTCATGAGCATATCGCACATCTCCTTAGCACTACTTTTTCTTAACAGATGATGAATCAAGTGATCTCTTACCCCATCAAGGATAATACTTTGTGCCTTGGCCTCCTTGATTTCATGTACATCTAGGAAAATGGGATCAATCACTAGTGGAGTCACTACCATACTAGAGCACATGCATACAACCTGATCTCCTCCAGAACTAATGTAATCTGAAACTTCCAATGCATGTATTTTTTAGCACCCTCAAGCCTATCCTCATATCGAACACTAGCTACCATTGTAGAATGAAACCCTTGAAGAAAATGTAAACCAAAATATGTGTCACAAAACTTGGCTTCATATTCAGAGTTTAGAGCTCTGGTACCATGTTAATGTCTATAACCTAGCTATAGATTAATTGCTCGATGAATCTCATAGAATAAAAACAAGAAGAATGTTTATCTATCTGATTTGTGACAACCAATACTCTAGATTAATTAACAATTATAAGCAAAAAAAGTAAATTCTCATGAAACAATAATGAATAACACAGATTTACCCAAGAAATACAAAGTGGGAAAACCACCAACCACACTATTATTCAATTATTTCTCTTAGAAAACCTCCATCCACACTTTTATTCAATTTCAAGAGAAATAATTCATACAATAGATTACAAGATTTGTTGCAAGGTGTACGCCCTTGGTCTCCTTGTTTTGTGCTACGTAGTGGTGGTTCACAACATGGTTTAATTGCCTCTCATGCTTGTATAAGTCAAGTGGTTAGCTCAGGCATAAATAAGTCAATATTTTTGTGCAATGACAACCAAAAATAAATACTCAATACTCAATTTTGACATAGGCTAGGAGAATGTTGGAAAAGGCTATAGACTGTCACTGTCAACCTGCCCATTCTATGAGACCAAATTTATTTGAAGCATATAGTAAAATGTTTCTATGCTTCCACATATTGCATAGACATCTAGCCAAGAATTTCTCATTTTAATATATAACAATATATTGTAATCTATGATTTCACATGGGTTAACCAAAAAATCCATAATTTTTCTAATTCTTGTAGTTATTTTTGTGATACATAAAATGGTAAGTGGATACACCTAAAATTGGTCAACACAAGTCAAAGAAAAAATAAATCAAATACAAGCTATTTTGAATTAATTAAAATTAATAAATCAAATCACTACCTATAATTCAATTAATCAAATTTAAATTTTTGGCTCAACAATTTATTAAATTCAATTCATTAAAGTAAACATGGCTAAAGTAATTAATTTATTTGAATTAATTAAATCCTAATTTCTTTGACCCACCACTACATGATGAAGAATCACTCAACCAATGGGAAAAGAGAAAAAGAGAGCACATGGATAACCAAAAGGATTTTCTATCTTGACCACTCAATCAAATGAATCAATCTTGTCCACTCAAATGGGACACATCTCTCAACCTTAACCTCAACCATACTTTGACCATGGTTATCAAATCGACCCGCAACACCTTGGAAAATCCTATAAATAGGAGGCATAAATATGTACAAATCACCACTTTACGAATTCACATCTACCAATTCACTTGATACCAATTAAATTCTATTGGATTATCCATTATTATTTAATTTTGAGCATTCTTAAGTAGGATCCTAATGGTTATTTTCATTTAGCATAATTCTTCATCGAGATCTTACATCCTAGATCAAATTGTGCATTAATTATCTCTAAATCATTCATCATATAGTATTTCTCATTTTATAATTCAAGAGCATCCTTGGATAATTGGAAATCTTGCATCACCCAAAAAAAAATTCCCTTTCAGTTTTTTCTTTGTTTTATTTCTCTTAGTAGTTCCGAGTTTCCTACTATGTTGCTTGGTTTTGGATCATTTGTTGCTACGATCCTAAGGGTTTGTTCTCAACATCATGCTTTACCAATGTCTAGGTTCACACCTCAATTGGATACATTGTTGTTTATTTATTCAAGATTCATGGTCAGTTCTATGTGTTCTTCATGATCTAACGTCCGGTTGGAGTTTTTCGATCACGCGAAACAATTCCTAATTAGTGAAGCTTGGTGACTCATATTTTGATGTTTGTGGATCTTCGACTGACATATCTCTTGGATCATGCGTCATTTTCACATCTTGGTAATGAGATCTTTATGATTTGGGTCCTGACCTATATTTATTGTATTGCGTTTCCTTATTCTTAAAAAATTTTAATTGATCATAAATTTGTATATACACCATACGATCATAAATTTATATGTACATCTTGAATATTTGTTAGACTAAAATACATATCATTTTCATTTAAACTAAGTCACTTCACCATACAATCATAAATTTGTATATACATCTTTAATCTTTGTTAGACTAAAATACGTATCATTTTCATTTAAACTAGGTCACTTCACCATATGATCTTAAATTTGTATATACATCTTGAATGTTTGTTAGACTAAAATACATATCATTTTCATTTAAACTAAGTCACTTCACCATATGATCATAAATTTGTATATACATCTTGAATCTTTGTTAGACTAAAATATGTACTGAGTTAATGTACTATACACTAAATCTCTTTTAAACTAAATCTATGTTAAAAATTTTGTTAGAATTATAATTTCGGTAAATGGTGGAAGCAACATAATATTTAAAATAATCAATAACACTTACAACTATTTCTAATAAAAATTAACAACTTCAAAAAAATCTAAATTTAAAGAGTAATCTACTATAGTTACTAATATTTATTCCTTCTCAAAAAGTAACCTTATACAAGAATCCATTACATTTCTTATATGTTTCCATAGTTAATTATTTCTAGGATACAATGAACCTGTGAATTGAGTTGTAAATGTATCATGCATGAAAATTTAAAAATATATATAATAAGATGTTCCTTTCAAGGTGGGTGGGGGCACGTCAATGGAGGAGGGTGGGGGGCCATAACAAGTTTCGTTCCACATCCACTACTTGATACATGTAGATAGTGTCATCCACCACCGTAGAGAGGAATTCCACATCGAGAGACCTGACCAGGTTACGGGTAGGGCATTCCAACTGAAATATCAAGATCTATTAAAAACATCAATTAAGCCTTCAGGTCCCATTAATCAATTCCTAAAAAGATCTTTTCCCACAAAATTGCATTTAAATAAAAACTATTGACCATAATTTTCAACAATTTTCTTATGATTAAATCATGTTAAATCATTTAATCAAGGAGAGTTTGGTCTCTCTTTTGTTTCATCATCATTCTTTCTCCTTTAATTTTTTCTTCTTTCCCTTTGTTTGATTCACTTGAGGTAGGAAAAAGAAAAAACCACTTACGAATATCCAAGACAAATCCAACAACCCAAAATTTGTTAGGAACCTGTGTGTTCCTTCTATTTATTTTGTTAGTGTAGTGTTGTTCGATGCATATGGTTTGTAAGTAATCCCGTGAGTATATTTTATTATCCCACATGCATAGGTAGTAATATTTTTCTAGATTGTACTTAGTATATAAGTGTGTGTTAAGGCCTTTGAATGGTACCAAAGAATTTATTGTATTGAGCTTGCTCAAAGGAGGTTACCCCCTCGAAGTGGCCCGCGATCAATAGATTCACTCTAAGTTCTACTATTGTTCTATATTTCTATTATTTCGTACATGTTCATCATATTGTAGTAGGAGGTTCCTCTCATCTGGTATCAGAGCACTTTCTTGGGCTCGCTGGGTGGAAATTACGTCAAAAAAATTTCCGTCGTAGCCTTTAGGTTCCTTTTTTGCATCTGCATTCATTTCAAATTCTAGTATTTCTTGTTATTACAGTACTTATTTTCAGTTATTAAGTATCTGAGTGATTTCCTCTGAGTCGATTGGTTCAAAAAAAATTTTGTTTTTTAGCCATAGCTTCCTTGCTTTCTTCCCGTTTCCTCTCAAAGTTTGTCAGAACCCCCGAAATACCATTCCACATACTTCCTTCCTTGAAGACCCTACCCCAAATTCCACATATCGAAGCCCTAAATCCCTCATTTATCTAATTTTAGGGGTTTCCCTAACTTTTTCGCTTCTCAGCCAATCACCACCAAATCTGGCCACAAGGTTCATTTCCTAATTCTGCTCCCTTGTCCCTCTTGGACCGCTCACCCCATTCCGCATCCCCACCCCTGAAACCCTCATTTTTATTTTCCCCTTTTCATCAGAAAGTGTCCAACCACTCATCAAACACCCATTTACCATCTGAGTTTTGCCCAAATCCAAGTTTGCCCTAACTGAAAAAATTTTTGTTCTATTTTTCTACCCATTTCCAAAAAAATAAAAAAATAAAAAAAAATAAAAAAAAATCTGCTATATGGTTGTTACACGTACAGGAGAAAAAATCATGGAGGAGGAACTTGCATCCCTCAAAACCAAACTTCAAGATTTGGATGAAAATTTTCTCGGTCTCACTCTTCAGCATTCAGCCATGAACCGAAACCATTTTGGAGACACTGGGTTCTCTTCTGGTAATTTTCAAGGACCAAAGCTTGATTTTCCTCACTTTGAGGGTGCTGATCCAACTGGATGAATTTGCAGGGTAGAGTAGTATTTCAGCTTGCATAATACTCTAGATATCAACAAAGTCCCGCTTGCATATTTTCATTTGGAACATGAAGCTCTTCAATGGTTCCATTAGTACATCAAGGCTAATGTAGACCCAACATGGACAAAATTGTGCACACTCCTTTTGGAGCACTTTGGCCCTAGTGCTTTTGCTAACTTCAAAGGAGCACTCACTAAACTATGCCAAATAGGCACTGTAAGAGAATACCAGACAGAGTTTGAAAAATTAGCTAATCACATAGAGGGATTTTCTGATGAATTCTTCTGCAGTTGTTTTGTCAGTGGTCTGAAGGATGCACTTCAATCTGAAGTAAAAATGTTCCGGCCCACTACAATGATGGAAGCCCTTGGGTTGGTTAAGCTAGCAGAGGACAAGATTAGTCTCTACAATGTTCCAGATCTAATTTTGTTCCATTTAGAAATACGGGTTCTCACAACCCTCAAGTCATGCCAACTCCCAAAACTACTCCTATCAAGCACTTGTCTGAAACAAAGATGTGGGCCCGGTGAGAAAAAGGGATTTTTTATAATTGTGATGAGAAATGGTCTCAGGTCCATAGATGTGTTCAAAAAAATCTCTATCTCCTGGATGTGGATTCTCCACCTGAACTAGAAGAATATGTAGATGCTCACGAAATAGTAGATGATGAGGTTGAGCCTCAACAACCTGAACCTCCTTCGCCAGAAGCTCAACCAGAGATATCTATCCATGCTTTGGTAGGAGTCACTACCCCACAAACCATACAGGTCCAAGGTTTCTTCAAGAAGATCCCTCTTACCATACTCATTGATTTTTGTAGCACTCATAACTTCATTGACCCCTGAATAGCCAAACAGGTTGATTGCTTTGTCCATCCCTGCTCTAGCTTTGAAGTCATGATTGCCAATGGGGGCACTTTACCTTGCAAAGGGAAATGTCACAATGTGTACCTCTCTATTGAAGATTATAACCTGCGCTCTGACATGTTTTCCTTTCCCTTAGGTGGATGTGATGTGGTTTTGGGCGCCCAATGGTTACGTACTCTTGGCCCCATTCTATGGGATTTTGCTAAACTTTGGATGTTGTTTTCAGCCAATGGGAAACAACACACTTTGAAAGGATTATAGCTGGGGTCTCTCAGTATCATTAGTTCACATCGTATGGAAAATATTCCTAAGAAGAATTCACATGGTGTCATCGCTCAACTCCATTCCATTCATATGCAACCATTAGCGGTCTCTAGTACTCCTATAGATCTACAACAAATTTTGGATAACTATTTAGGTGTATTTGCTAAACCAGTGGGATTTCCCCCTTCTTGCCTAGAGGACCACCATATTTAGCTCCTTCCTGGTAGTGTTCCACCCAACATCAGGCCCTACCGCTACCCATTTTATTAGAAGACCAAAATTGAGATGCTCATTCGTGACTTACTGAAGCAAGGTATTATTCGCCCTAGTACCAGTTCCTTTTCTTCTCTAGTTCTGCTTGTCCACAAAAAATATGGGTCCTGGCAAATTTGCATTGATTTTTGAGCACTTAATCATCTCACCATAAAGGATAAGTTTCACATTCCGGTTGTTGATGAACTTCTTGATGAGCTTCATGGCGCTCATTTTTTCTCCAAGTTGGATCTTCATTCTAGGTATCATCAAATGAGGTTTAATGAGGAGGATATACCTAAAAAAACCTTCCACACACATGATGGTCACTATGAAATTTTAGTCATGCCCTTTGGCCTCACTAATGCTCCTTCAACATTTCAGGTAGTGATGAATAAAATATTTCATCCATACCTCTGGAAATTCATTCTGGTCTTCTTCGATGATATCCTCATATATAGCAAAACCTGGGCTGAGCATCTCCATCATCTTGAGCTTGTAATGCAACTTCTCTATGATCATCAACTCTATTTGAAACATTCTAAATGTCCATTTGGCTAGGAGGAAGTGGAGTATCTCATGCATATTGTTGCACACCAAGGGGTTCAGGTGGATCCTACAAAATTAGATGCCATGATAAATTGGCCGCATCCTAAAACTCTCAAGAGCCTTTGGGGTTTTTGGGGGTGACTAGCTATTACCACAAGTTTGTCAAGAATTATGGGAATATTGCAGTACCATTGATAGCTATGTTAAAAAAGGATGCTTCTACCTAGACCCATGTTGCTAAGAATGCGTTTGAACAACTGAAACAAGCTATGTGCAGTACACCTGTTCTCGCTATGCCAAATTTTTTCAAGCCCTTCACTATTGAGAGTGATTCTTGTGGCAATGGACTAGGTGTTGTTCTCCTTCAAGATGACCATCCTATTGCATTTACTAGCAAAGCCCTTTCTGGTAAGAATCTATCCCTATCTACTTATGAAAAATAAATGATGGCTATTTTGCATGTTGTACAAAAGTGGCGGCCATACCTCCTAGGGAGTCATTTTTGCATCAAGACCAATCACCAAAGTCTGAAATACTTCCTAGAAGAACAGGTATCCTCCCTTGCATAGCAGAAATGGGTTAGAAAACTCATGGGGTATGATTATGAGATCATATACAAGAAGGGTAAGGACAATATTGTGGCAGATGCTCTCTCTTGCACATTTGATGATCAAGCTTCCCTTTCAGCTATTTCTATGCCAATTCCCAAATGGTTAGCATCTATTCAGTAGGGCTATGTCCATGACTCTTCTTTATCTCAATTCATTCACTAGTTGGCCAATAATCCTTCTACTATACCGCATTACTCTTGGGATGGTGCTTCTCTCTGATATAAGAGCCATCTAGTGCTTCCTCAGAATCCAGATCTGCAATAGGCTATCTTTTATGAACTCCATGCCTCTCCTTTGGTAGGGCACTCTAGGTTCCTCAAAACTTATGAGTGGGCAAGGCAAAACTTCTTTTGGAAAGGAATGAAATAGATGATTCAACAGATGGTGGCTGAATGTGATACCTGCCAATGTCACAAGGGTGAAACGAGCCTCCTTCCTAGCTTGCTGGAATCCTTTCCCATCCCTACATGGATTTGGACTGATATTTCTATGGATTTCATTGAAGGGCTTCCTAAATTAGGTGGCAGGATAGTGATCTTGGTTTTGGTTGATCATCTCTCCAAATATAGTCATTTTTGTGCCCTCAGCCACCCCTATACTGCCTCCTTAGTTGCACAAATCTTCATGGACCAGATCTTCTGTCTTCATGGCCTCCCTTCTTCCATTGTCTCAAATCATGTTGCAAACTTTACCAGTAATTTTTGGACTGAATTGTTTCATCAAACTGGCACCAAACTGAAGATGAGTTTGGGTTATTACTGACAAACTGATGGTCATACCGAAATTGTCAATAAATGCTTGGAAACTTATCTTCGCTACTTCACTTCTAAACAACAACACCAGTGGGCCAAGTGGCTTCATCTAGCTGAATGGTGATACAATAACTCTTACCACACTGCATCTAAAATGACTCCATATGAAGCATTCTAATGTTAGGAACCTCTAGTGCTCCTTCCCTACACTCATAGCAGCTCACCAATCCAGGCAATTGGCATAGTTCTCCACACCAGGGATCAGATTCTTCGCACCTTACAAGATAATCTTCACATGGCCTAAAATCGAATGAAATAGTAGGCAGATCAACACTGTTCTGAGTGTTCATTTCAAGTTGGGGAGATGGTTTTTCTTCATCTATAGCCATACAAGTGATCCTCCCTGAAGCTTAAAGGGAATCATAAGCTGGCCCCAGAATTTTATGGGCCATATAAGGTTCTGCAGAAGATTGGTTCAGTTGCTTATAAACTTGAACTTCCTCCTTCCCACATTCATCCAGTATTTCATGTTTCTTGTCTCAAGAAAGTTCTTGGTACCAGCATCCAAGCACAAACTTCTCTCCCTAAAATGGATAAGGAAGGATCCATTATCTTGGAGCCTGAGGCAATCCTTGAATGGCGCACTTGTCAGCTTTTCTCTTGCTCCATCTCTGAGGTATTGATTCAGTGGTACGGAATGCAACCAGAGGATGCTACATGGGAACCCCTTCTTCAGATTCAGCAATAATTTCCACACCTTAAGCTTTGAGGACAAAGCTTTTTTCTAAGAGAGAGGGGATGTTAGGAACCTGTGTGTTCCTTCTATTTATTTTGTTAGTGTAGTGTTGTTGGATGCATATGCTTTGTAAGTCATCCCGTGAGCATATTTTATTATTCCACATGCATAGGTAGTAATACTTTTCTAGATTGTACTTAGTATATAAGTGTGTGTTGAGGCCTTTGAATGGTACCAAAAAATTTATTGTATTGAGCTTTCTCAAAGGAGGTTACCCCCTCGAAGTGGCCCACGATCAATAGATTCACTCTGAGCTCTACTATTGTTCTATATTTCTATTTTTTCATGCATGATCATCATATTGCAGTAGGAGGTTCCTCTCAAAATTCTAAGGAACTGTAATTTGAATTAATCTTAGATTATTCCACTTATTCCAGTTTCCTACTTATTGTTTGTGTATTTTAACTACAAATGTGCATGCCCTAAGATTTTCTTGGTGTCTATGGACTCTTGTTTTGCTTTCATTTTTTGGTGTTTGTATAGGCCACTACTTTTCTACAACTTTAGATATGTCATTCCTACTAAAACCAAAATATTCTTTTGATAGATTATAGAGGTCCATCAAATAGGTAGATTTTTCTCACTAACTGCCAGATTTTCCAAGGGATTATACTTGTTTTTTCTATTGGCACAAAATGGAGATATATTAGTTTAGAGTATTTACTAAATAAAAAGGGCATTCATTATTATTTGGTGAATTATTCTATGCTCTAACAGTGTTGAATTACCAAAATAAAATCCAATACTATCTGCACATAAATACATGTTTGAATTACTTCTATATGAAAATTCTCAATAGAATCTTTTGTACAAAATCTCTTGAAGAGAACCTTCCATATGAAAATTGTTCTTGGAAATTTATTCACTCTGAAATATACCTGCCAACATCATATCTGAAGAAAGAAAAATCAAGTCTAACTTTAATAAAGAGCCAACTCCCTCATTCATTCAGAGATATAGTCCTCTCCAGAAAAGAGTAATCAAGATTCAAAATTATATCTTTCTGATAATGTTCCTCCATTTTTGCACTTATGCATTACTTATCATAAACCATGACTAGATGCATCAGGAAACAAGAATTGAAATTATCATGTGTGAATTGTAAACATTTGAAAAGATACACGAGAAAAAAAATGCATAGGAAGCTAAGAAAAATCTATCACACAAATCATTGTCACCCCTTCAGAAACATTTGAGCTTGACTTTGAACATTAAACCATTAAAATATATGGGATGATGGTTGCATTTCATTACACAAACACTTAGTCATAATAAAAAAAAATTCACATGTTGAAACAAAAAATCTCCAGGCCCTTCACTAAAATCAAATATTTTTTCAACATTAGAATTCTGAAACATTCTTTCTTTGATGAGAAAAGACACAAATCAGTCCATCAATGACATTTTTTATAGAATACATTGAACTTCTATAAGTGGTTCAACATAAAGGGCATTGCTGCTTTCTTTTAGTTGAGCACAAGATGCATGCATAATGATACACATGTTTGCATTCCAAATCTTTCACTTCCGCCCCTTTTTGAATTGGGTCAAGGAATATTGCACAATCCATCTCTAACTCTTCTACTCCTTCAATCCTCAATGTGGGTGATCCCAAAATGGCTGCAGGCTCTTCATCGCTAATCCCAGAGGTTTCACGATATTGACCATGATATGTATATGTATACATATTTGTATCAAAATTATGCATTCTTTGGATTGCCAATAGATCCCTTATTTGATTGGGAGTCCCAACAAAAATATGGACTACTCCTTCCCACTGCATTATATGTTGAAAGGGAACAACATTTTGTATCTACAACAGGTCTTGTGAAATGATATGATCAATCTCCAACTGGCTAATTCTCCCATCATTTAGTCTATATAGCTGAAATATGAAGAATAAAATTCCGTCTCCTTCATGTCCAAGATTGAACCGCAAAATATGCACTGGGAATTCCTGAGGAAATGCTTCAGTAGTAGGATTGACAAAATCCATGAATTTGGGATATGGTAGATGCTCCTTTGTGGACAGAAAACACTTGCTTCTAATTTTATGAAAAGCCTTGTTTTGAAAAACTGGATTCTCTAAGGAAGTAATTTTGAGATATAGAGCAACATTAATGAAGAAGAATGGTAAGGGTATGTATGGGTATGTCTTCCCTAAATAGAGATTTTTAAAAACTATCAAAACTATATTAAAATAAAATAAAAGGTATACATTAATTCCAATTATTAGCTAACAAATTTATTAATAGTTTAAAATAATTGATTTAGTAATTTTTTTAATATAAATTTTTAAATTATAATTATATTAAGTATTAGTATAAATATAGAAAATTTTGATGAATCTATTTAAAAATAGATATTAGAAGATATTTCTTGAAGTTTGATTTATGTAAATTATTTTAATAATTTTTATTTTATTTGTCATTTTACCTATTTTTTAAATTGAATCATGAATTTAAAAGCAGATCTATAAAAACTAAAACTAAACATACATGTGGTGACCTTGTTTATCCACCGCTATGTGCATGCAGTTCATCAAGAATAAAGTACTAAGCTAAATTTCATTTCATTTACATGTGATATTAGGTATAGTATTTGCCAAAATTCAAATTTGAAAACCACTGGCACTAAACAAAGTATTCATCATTTTTGTTTAATTAATTAATTTAGGAATTGTGTGGCAGTTTAATAGGATGCATTGGTGCTTCTAGATGCCTCATGATACATATCTGCACTTCTTCTCGTTCTAGAAAAATTATAAATAATGCATCCTCCATAACTGTGCGGAGACTCCACGAACTACTGTTCATGCACATAAATGTTTTTTTCATTCTTCTTTAATGTACATTTATAATTTTATTAACTAATTTTTTGAAGTCACACACACACACGCGCACACACACACACACACACACACACACACACACACACACACACACACACACACACACATTGTTGGAAATACAATATGGGAAAGTAAGATACTAAGAGGGGGGGTGAATCAGATCTTAAACTTTTATCCTTTAAAACAAAACTGATCCACAAGCATGCATAAATGAAATTGATCTATCAACTAGTAGCATCCATGACAGTAAATAAATAACTCAAGACACAAAATTTTGGTAACCCAGAAACCCAATAAGGTAAAACTGGGGTGGGGATGACACCCATAAAAATATTCACTACTACAGTAATAAAGTGTGCCTGTTAGGGCTACAAAGTTTAATTACAATATGAAGTCTACCTCATTAAAGGTCTGCTTGGTTAAGAGCTATAGATCATTACAATCTACCTTGTAAAAGGATTTAAACTTACAAAAAAGTAAGCACTCAGCTAAGAGATTTAGAAAGGTCTGTTAGAACCACTTTGTTAAGATATTTCACCTAATACACTCGTTAGAATGTCTCAAGTACTGATCCTTCATTATGCACTCTGATGCTGATAACAAATCTCCTCTTTCTAATACCTCCTCTAATCTAATAATCTGATATGTCTTTACTCTACTGCTCATTGCTCTTTCACTCTATTAGATCTATGCTTCTTCTCTCAAAATAACCCTTTGTACATCTCCCTGTATGCACACTCCTCTATCACATCTACACCACTGTATTTTAGGGTTTAAGAAGCAATGTTAATATACTTTATGAATCTGGTGATTAGATCTAGATCAACGATCAAGATCAAATTCTTATGTTGCTTAGGCATTCCAATTTTTTTATTGGCTCCATGCCACACATTGGGATCAAATAATTAATGTGTAATTAACTCTGTTGAAGTCATTAAATGCATGAACAAGTCAGCCCAAAATGGTTTACCTTCAAGTTTGTGCCATTCCTAACATGTATGTCAAAACTGTCTTTCTCAGCACATTAAGACTCTGGTGCTCGACATGAGTATGATCAACTATTGCTTGATTTCTGAGTCACTCGGCAACCATTATCTACTCAACAATGAATATGCCAGATAGCTCGACCGTAGTGATGACCGAATAACCTACCTAGATAAATGACTAAGTGTGGGACACTAATGATCAACAAAACTTAGAGATCAACAATCTCCCCCTTTGATATTAGTGGAAAAAACACACTTATCATTTCTTTATGTCCACAAAATTTATCCTAAGTACACAACATAGTCCCCCTAAGATTATACTTCATACTTTACATAATATAAATTCCTTACAAAATATTATGCCTGATTCTGTGCATCTTTATCCATTTCCTTATCTAATTCCCCCTTGTTTTTGTCACTGATAGCTACAGGGGTTAAGTCATACTTACCCCAAAATGACTTATGAAGCTATATTTTTAGTGCAAATGTTCTATCCCAACTATCCTTTACAAACTTCATGACTTGTCACTTAATTTCTAGCACGTCAGCCTGACATACCAAACTATCTATTGTAGAGAGATGAGAATCCCTCTTGACTAGTTCATTTGCAGCTTTAAGTTCCTTCTATATAACCTCCAGACGAGGTATTAAGGCAGTCTAAATAGTTATTAACTTTGCTCTTATTCTACCATCTTCAGCCATAAGCTCAGCTAATCTTCTCTGTGTATGAGTCAACTTGTCAAAATGTAAGGAGCTAGAACTAGCATCCATACTCAATGTACTCCCTGTTAAATTCAAAGCTAGTTGCAAATTCTCAATAAGTTGTTGGTTATCCTTGGTAAAGAATTCTACATCACATAACTTTTTTATACAAGGAACAAACATTATTTGCAACTTCCTCAAGAATACTAATAAGAGAAGAAAGTTCAACCTGTTTGATAGAGATCTCTGTTGATATCTTCTCCAAAACTTTGTTCTCAAATTTCCTCTTGGACCATTGTAGTAACTTTTCATTTGCCTTAATATTTTCATCATTAAATTTCTGCACAATATGGACTAACTGTTCCAAGATTGATGTTTCTTCATTTATATCTATTACATCAAAAGCGTTAATAAAAATATCCTTCATTTCATGTAATACTTTCTTTTGTTGGTGTTCCCTTTTCAGTTCCTCTTGTTTCTTCTTCCTCTTCAAAAGGTCTTGTAGAGTTTGAATCTGCTCATATGTCAAGTTATCTATATCCCATTTAGGAATTACAATCACTTCATCCAAAGTGACACTTGGACTTGGTCACTTCCTCTTATGTGACTTCTTCCTTTTGAGTTCTAAAGAACTGATACTTGGCTCAGGTACTGTGATATCTTTACATTTGTGAGTATTAATTTCAATTTATACCTTCATATGAGTCAAGATTACCTATTGATCAGGTACACTTCCTATTTTAGGTACAGTGGGAGTAGATGATGTAGAGTGTGGTAGATCTACCAACACTTGTATAGACCCTTGTTCTATAGGCTTATTTTCAATTTCTTCCATATTATCTCCACTCTCTAAAACTATTTGTACAACCTCTAAAATAGGTGGATTTGTATTGATTACCTCCTTTTCTCCTTCTTTCTCTGATTTGGCCTCAGTTGCCCGAATAGGCGATTGGATACTTATGTCTTTCAACTCATTTTGATCCACAACATCCACAATGCTATTTTATCCAAGTGTAGTGTCAATGGGACTATCCATTGTCAAATCTATAATTTTCACATCACCAGTTTCCTCTTGGGTTTCTGTTTCAATTTATGCTTGATCTGTAGCAGTTTCTTTCTCCATTTCCTTCAGCTATGAGTTGTCTTCATCTTTCTCATCAGCCTTCTTAGCAATTAACCCAAAGGTTTCCTTCCATATTCTATTTCTCTATTGTACTACACCTTCAACATCATTCCTCAGAATAGCATAGGCTCTCTGTTTAGAAATAAACTTCCCTTTATATTGATCAATGAATTTAGCTATTTGTTTCTTTGTTAAGTTAGGAATGATCTTAGCCAATGTTCCTTCCCTTATCTTTCTTTCAGTCATCAGTGCATATTTCTATTTCTGAGACAACATATCATATAGTTCTATAAGAACATGGTCTCCTATCTCCATAGGTGTCATCTTGTATGTCCCCATAATATCTATTAATGCCTCCTGAATCTTATGCTTGTTTACTATACTCTGTTTCTCATATTTGATAAATTTGAATCTTGCTAATCCAGTTGAACCTCTAATGTTATTACATACCTCATCAATATCAATTGTTTGTTTATGTGATGCTATTTGTATATTTCTAGGTACATTCATATTTCTCTCCTCATCATCTTTAGACTCCAAGTATAGCTTCCCCCTTGGTCTCTTCTTAGTAGGTTGGCTCGGCACAACCTTGGTTTCAACTTGTTTTCTCTTCCCTGAGCTACTCTCCCTAGCATTCTTCTTTGTATATACTTTTTCTATCTGGGAAAGAGATGATGCCCTTGTCCTTGGCCGGTTAGCAATAGGAGGGGTAGCCTTAGGTTTGGCTTTTCTTTGTTTAGTTGCCTCGGCTTCTACTGGCTTCTTCCCTTTACCTTTCACAGTGATATCCTCTTCAGGTTCACTTTCCTCTTCTTCACTAGACATATCTTCTCCTTTTCCTATTGATAAACCCAAAGGTGCATCCTCTACTTCTTCATCACTTTCAATACCAACCATCTTCTTCAGATTCTTAACAATTTTCTTCCTTTTCCTTTCCATAGTGCCAGCCTTCAAATCCATAGTGATTCTGGACTTAGCTTTTTCATAGTTTCCAAAACGTTTGAATGTACTATCATTTTCCTCTACCAATAGAGTTGTTATTTCTGCAGATGTCTCATCAATGTTTACTTCATAAGGTAATGGCCTCAGCCATGATACCCTCGGCACTAGTGCTTGCACATAGGTGTAATCTGTGTCTACTAGAAAACATACATGCTCATAATGTTTTCCAACTAGTGAACTGGGAATTCTACTCCTTAATCTCATCTTTTTCTTAAATTCGACAAAATATGTTCCCATCACAATGTCAAAATTATCACCTAATTACTGAATAAATGCATTGATCTGGTGTGTGATATGTCTATTTGTTTTCCACTCTATGTTTCCAAAAGTAGGAAATATATTATGTACATAGAAAAATATGCAAGTGAGCAGGGATCCAAAATTACATATTGAATTATTTTCCCTTCTGATTGAAGAAAGGTTCTCAGCCAGTTGCATCAGTTGAAGCTCAGCAAGGTCATATGTATGATCCTTCTTTACAATTTTCCAAGCCTAGTCAACTGCAACGCATGGGACACTATCCAGTTAGCTCGACTGATAGAACTTATGAGCTATAACCCTAACAAAAAAATCAAGCTCCAAATTTGTAATCATAGAGATCGTCATCCCTCTTTTGTTCCAAATAGCTCCAGTTAATTCTTCTATGTTTTCTTTACTCTGACATTTCATAGTTTTCTTCCTGCTTAGAATTGGATAACCAGTTACACGATGAATGATATCCTTTGTAATCTTAATTGGTCCATTCTCTAGCCATATGTTCATGTCATGTACATGACTCAGAATAATCTTGATCCATTCCATTCTGAACTCTCTCAGAAAGTCTAGGGCATGAGTTAACCCTCTCTCAGCTAAATGTTTGCATTCATCTTTTAGGGCTCCATCTATGCATTATTTTTTGTAAGATTCCCTAAGCTCATGATCTCCAATTTTAGTTATCTTACACATATATCATGACCTGATATCATGAATCATAAGTACCTTTGGTGGAATTTATGATAGGGCTCCAATTAGATCACCCTCGATGGTGCTCTCAGGAACTGCTCAAAAATTAGGAGGCGCACAGTTGTCACTCCTTACCAATTGAATGCTTAGAAATTCCTTCTCCATTCTCTTAGCTAGTTTAGAAGAACTTGCGGCCATTTTCTCTAAAAAATAGGGTTTCAAGGATCATGAATAGAGTACCTCAGCAAATGAAAAAATCTGCACTTTCCATTGAAGATGTTTCTGATGGCATGCTGTAGAAATCTTCAAAAAAAAATTTGAATTCAAGTTAAAAAATGCACAATCGCTCTTATGAAAATTCTTAATCACATGGTGAGAAGAAATGAAATAGCTCTTTCCTTTATATAGGCTCCAATGGTCAAAATTTAGGTCAGCATTAAATGTTCTTTCTGTTGAGTGAGTGCCAAATAATTGTCCTCAGCCGACTCACAAAATTCACTTACCACTCTGTCGTCAAACAAAAATTACTCAGCATACATTAGAAATATAATTTTTCTTGCCACCTATAGTGCATTTAGACTTTGCTTGCTACATAAATCAAAATATGTCCTTATGCATCTTATTATATGCAGATATGGACTTTTGCACTTTTATGTGTTAGGACCTGATAAAAGATATAAAATATAAACACCATTCCTTACATACCTTCCTTTGCTTAATTAGTTATGGTGGGATCACCTGATCCATTGGATTGGGTGACCTCAACTTCAATAGCTTCACTGCTGCTTGGTTCTGCTTTCCTTATCCATTTCTGGTTCATCTGTGCCCTAATCTGCTCAACAGTGGGAGTAGGTACCCTTGTCTTGAAATCTTTCCTAGTATGACCAATTTTCAGATAGTTATAGCAAACAAGGCTTCCATTCATCCAACTATTAGATTTACCTCTAAAATGTGTCTTTATGCAATTTTATGGAACATGTCCATACTCACCACAGTAATAGTAGCTATGCCATGTGTTATAATCCCAATTGTAAGTGTTACCCTTCCTTGGTGCTTTTTCTTGTGTCTTTGATGTCCATTTTTGTTTAGCATTAGATCTGCAATCTTGTCCTCTATGTCCAAATATTTGATAGTTGTAACAATACCCATTGAATCTAGGTGTGGGAGGTGCATTATTTTCCTTTTCCCAACATTCATGTGCTTGATGTCCAAACTTCTTACAGTTAAAGCAATAACCATTGAACTTAGGTTTAGGATTGGACTTACCATTTTTGCTTCGGTAGATGTTTGTCGTGTGTCCTAATTTTCCATAGTGATGCCATACAGGCTTGTTTTTCTTTGTCTTTGCATTCCTCTTTTCACCAATCTTAGATGATTCTCCAATCTCAGTAGATTTCTGTTGTTCGATGTGACCTAATCTAGAAGAATCTTTAGATCTCCTTGATGCTTCCATCAATTTTTCAAAATGAGTCAAAGCTTCATTAGGTCTATCCAATCTTTCATTCAGTTCTTTCTCAGATCTCAATTCTTCCTTCAATTGATTGTTCTCAGATCTCAGATTCACAATTTCCATGTCTTTGCTACTGATCTCCTGATTTGCAAGTAGCGGTTGATTCACCATGTCAATCTGATTGTTTGTCATCATTTGTACTTCATGTGTCCTTTCATCAAGTCTGACAGTCATCATTCTTTTGTCTTCTTTAGCCATATCTTTGTCATCTTCAGCTTTCTTTTTTTGTTCCACTACCTCACATAGTCTTACTATTTGCATTTCTTGTTCTCTTTTCATTTTTCTGACTTCTTCACACAATGTATTGTTCCTTTCTAGTAGATCTGCAATTACTGCATCGCTCTTAGTAGAGTTTCCATTCTGAAATAGATTTGTAGTGTCCTCTTCCTGATAATGAGTATCATTCATTTTTTTGGCCAAATATTTCCTTTCTTGCAAGGACTTCTTTAGTTCCTATCTTGCAGTTTCAAGCTGATGTAATGCTAGCTGAATTTCAATCTTTTGATGCTCAATGACTTTACCCAATTCGTAAATCTCGATCTCAAGATCTATACTCTCAAGCTGATTAAAACCTTTTGTAGGAGAACAACGCTTTGATACCAATTGTTAGAAATACAATATGGGAAAGCAAGATACTAAGAGGGGCGGGGGGTGAATCAGATCTTAAAATTTTATCCTTTAAAACAAAAATAATCCACAACAATGCATAAATGAAATTGATCTATCAACTAGTAGCATTCATAAAAGTAAATAAATAACTCAAGACACAGAATTTTGGTAACCCAAAAACCCAATAAGGTAAAACTGGGGTGGGGATGACACCCACAAAAATCTTCACTACTATAGTAATAAAGTGTTCCTATTCGGGCTACAAAGTTTGATTACAATATGCAATCTACCTGGTTAAAGGTCTACCCGGTTAAGAGCTATAGATCATTACAATCTACCTTGTAAAAGGATTTAAACTTACAACAAAGTAAGCACTCAACTAAGAGATTTATAAAGGTCTATTAGAACCACTCTATTAAGATATTTCACCTGATACACTGGTTAGAATGTCTCAAGAACTGATACTTTGTTATGCACTTTGATGCTGATAACAGATCTCCTCTTTCCAATACCTTCTCTGATCTTATAATCTAATATGTCTTTACTCTATTGCTCTTTCACTCTGTTAGATCTATGCTTCTTCTCTCAAAATAACCCTTTATACATCTCCATAAACACACACTCCTCTATCACATCTACACCACTATATTTTAGGGTTTAAGAAGCAATCTTAATATACTTTACAAATCTGGCGATTAGATCTAGATCAACGATCAAGATCAAATGCTTATGCGGCTTAGGCATTCCAATTTTATGATTGGATCCATGCCACACATTGGGATCAAATAATTAATTCATAATTAACTCCGTTGAAATCATTAAATCCATGAACAAGTCGGCCCAAAATGGTTTACCTTCAAGTTTGTGTCATTCCTAACATGTATGTCAAAACTATCTTGCTCGGCACATTAAGCCTATGGCACTTGGCATGAGTATGATCAACTATTGCTTGATTTTCAAGTTACTCAACAACCATTATCTTCTCAGCAATGACTATGTCAGATATCTCATCCTATACTGGATAGCTTAGCCGCAGTGATGACAGGCTAACCTGCCTAGATAAATGACTAAGTTTTGGACACTAATGATCAACAAAACTTACAGATCAACATATATATATATATATATATATATATATATATATATAGTCTTAAAATGGAAGCACTTCCATGTTAAGAACATTTAGCCCTCCTTAGCGATTTTTTTTTACCACCATCATATTTTCCACTCATTTATGCATCCTCTCCTACTTCTCTACCTAATTAGGACCCTGATTGGGCCTCTCTGGGAAGCTTCCATCCCATTTGGCATGTTTCCAGGGGTTCTAATTCTATGGGTCAAGGTCGACCTCGACCTTGACCTAGGTCAACGAAGACCTCGACCTTGACCTGGGTCCCCTTTTCAAATCTGGAAGTCTGTCGGCTGCCAAAGGTCATAAAAAATTCATTTCCCGCTTCTAGGTTCGCTATTTTGGGTTCCAAAGCAATGATTCATAAATTATATTTAATATAGGTCCTCTTCTAGGGGTATGCGTCAAAATGGAATTTAATTCTCCTAGGTAGGCCTCTCTAGAATATTGTGCCCTAGTTTCATATTAAAGGAAGTTTTCTCCTCTCATTTTCTCTAAGTAACAATCATCTAAGCAAGGTTAAGCATGAATTATCGAATCAAGTGAGAAGTCATCAAGAAAAAGGTTTAAGCATCCATTGTTCTACATGTTTTCAAGCTTTCAAAGTATTCAAGTCTTCCTCTCAAGCATTCAAGTTCTCCATTGAAGATCAAGGATTCAAGCTTTCAAGCCTTTGAAGAGATTTGGTTCAAGCATTCAAGATTCATCATTCAAACCCTAGATCTATCCATCATGGTGGTGTGATCTTTTATGCTCTTGCATTATAAAAATACAAAAAAAAACTACATACTTATAAAAATGTAAAAACATTTCTTGCATTTCATTCACTATGAAGATCTTTAAGATGCTTTGGGGTATGGTTACTTTTCTCATTATGCTTCTTTTAGCATCTCTTTATGGTACCTATGAATTTTATGAGAGTATCATTCATTTCATCATGTTTTTTAATCCTCATGTTTCACTTGCTTATGCTATTTAGATATTAACTAATACTAGTCTTCCTAATTTCAAAACTTTCATCAAAGATTTGTGTAGTGGACTTATTATTCTTTTGGATTATGTGAAGAATTGGGTAGATGATACCCCATCTACTAATCTTCCTAATCCTAATCCTATCATTCCTAATCTAGGTCCTAATCCTCCTAATCCTAATCCTATCAATCCTAATCCAATTCCAAATATTCCTATTTCTATTTCTCCATCTTCAATCCCTAGTTCTTCCCACATTTATTATGGGGCTCAAGCTAGGATTCATGATACAGATGTTCAATAATTCTTTGATTTACCTTCCCCTCCCTATCTGAGGCAAGGGAGGTAGGTGATGGGGCCTAGGGCACACCCAAAACCATCCAACTTACTGAAACAATGGGGAAATTAACACAACAACATAGTGGGAGAAGAGAAATGCAGAGATATTATTTATTTAAATCATAAAAACTCAATACATGCTAGGCTATAAGGCCTTCCTAGTTATGGCCATATACATTATAATGTATAACAAATGATCTTCTCACAAATATATCTCAGATCTTCAATATCTTAACATTCATCTTCTTGCTCTAAGACCTACTATGAAACTAAGAACATACAAATTAATATATACAAGAGACCAACAAAGAAGTCGGCACTCAAAAACCAAAGGAGAGACCCAGATTCAGGTCCACATAGATCCCAAGATATATCAAATAAATCCATCCACAAAAATTAAATGAAGAATTCGGCCAACAACTCCAACTCCCAAAATAAACCAACTCGGCAAAGCATGGCCGAGCAACATAGCACTCGGCCAAAGAAGGGCCGAGCAACAAAAGAAAACCAACATGACCGAGAAACTTGGTAGGCATGCTGAGAAACAATAGCCGAGTGATAGAGCACAAACTAGAAATGACAGTAAACATATTTTTGGTTGAGCAGGATTGCTAAGGACCCAAGATGCTCCTACATCAGACACCTGGGGTTGAAAAGAAATGATTCCCTAAATCATGTATCAAGTCCAACCTGAAATGAATCTAACTTATATTGATAAATCTAAGATGAGTCCTTAATCGGCCTATTTTTCCAATTTACCTAATACTCTATGTATTCCTTTCCTCTAGTTCTTCTGCAAACTCTCTGTTTCAAGATCTTCTCAACTTCCTCTATCTTCTTCTTAGGATAATCACTTGGTACTGTTAATTCTTCATCAGGTTCATGATATTCATACAAGTTTAAAATATTGAAAAATAGGTGATATATCCATGTCATCAGGTAATTCAACTTCATAAGCATTTCCACTATCAAACCTTCTCAATATTTTACAAGGACCAAATTTCTTCATCTTCAGTTTCCCATATGTTCCGATAGGAAATCTTCCTTTCTTCAAATGAACCATCACAACATCACCAATTTGAAATGTCTTATGTCTTCTTGATCTGTCTGCATCATCTTTGTATTTCTAATTACTTTTCTCTATCTTTTGCTTCACATCCTCATGCAATGTCTTCATGAATTCTGCAAATTCCTCTGCTTCAACAATTCTTTTCTCTTCACCAACAATGTCTCTTAAATCTGATACACCTCTAGGTTGAGTGCCATTAACAATCTCATAAGGTGTCTTTCCAGTACTTTTGTTTACTAAACTATTGTATTCAAACTCTTCTTGTGCCAACATCAAATTCCAATTTCCTGGTGTGTCTCCAACTAAACATCTCAACAAGTTACACAAAATTTTGTTTACAACTTCTATTTGTCCATCAGTTTGTGGGTGAAATATAGAACTAAATTTCAACTCAGTATCCAACTTCTTCCAAAGTGTTCTCCAAAAATAACTTACAAACTTGTTGTCTCTGTCAGAGATGATACTTCTTGGTAATCCATGAAATCTGACAATTTCCTTAAAGAAAAGATATGCTATGTGTACTTCATCTGATGTTTTCTTACATGGTATGAAATATGTCATTTTAGAAAATCTATCCACAACAACAAATATGGAATCATTACCTCTTGCTGTCCTTGGAAGTCCAAGAAAAAAATCCATGCTGATATCACTCCAAGGTTTCTCAAGAACAGTAATAGATGCATACAAACCAGTATTCTGACTTACTCCTTTTGCAACTTGCCAGACTCCACAACTTCTCACAAATTTCTGAACATCCTTATACAACTGAGGCCAAATATACCTCTCCTTCAGTAGACTCAATGTTTTATCAATGCCAAAGTGTCCAGCCAATCCACTACTATGTTTCTCTTTAATCAAATTATTTCTCATTGATCCTATTGGTATGCACAACTAAATACCTTTAAACAACATATCTCCCTGAATGAAATAATCTTCTTACTTACTTGACTAATTTACATTAGGTGCTCTACATACTCTCCACTGCTTTGAAAAATCAGGATCATTTTCATACAAATGCTTCATGTCATCAAAGCCAATAACTTCAATTCTCATTTTAGTCAACAAAGATCTTCTTCTACTCAGTGCATCAACAACTCTGTTAGAAACTCCACTCTTATGCTTAATCACAAATGTAAAACTCTGCAAATACTCTACCCATTTCATATGTCTCTGATTCAACTTGTTTTGACTACCCAAATCCAGTAAAGCCTTATGATTAGTATACAACAAAAATTCATTTGGCACCAAGTAATGCCTCCATTTCTTCATAGCTTGCACAATATCATAGAAATATTGACCATAGAAATAATATTTTCTCTTTGCATCATTCATCTTTTCACTAAAGAAAGCAACAGGTTTACCTTCTTGAGTCAACACATCTCCAATTGCACTTCCACTTGCATCACATTCAACTTGAAATACTTTATGGAAATTAGGTAATGCCAATAAAGGTAATTCAACAACTTTCAACTTTAAAGATTCAAAACTCTTATCAGCTACATGTGTCCATTTGAATTCTCTTTTGTCTTCTCTCATTGTTTCAGTCATAGCATTGCAAATAGAACTAATTTTTTTGATAAACTTCTTGTAAAAACTTGCCAATCCATGAAATGATCTTACCTCTGTAACATTCTCAGGTGTAGGCCAACTCAATATAGCTTCAAGATTTTCTAGATCCATCTTCAAACCATCATTTGAAATCGCAAATCCCAAATACACAAGCTCTTCTTTCATGAAGAAACATTTCTTTATATTTATCAACAACTTTTCTTCTTTTAATCTCTGCAACACTTGTCTTATATGCATCAGATGTTCTTCTCTAGTTTTAGTGAATATCATAATGTCATCCAAATATACAATCACACACTTATTCAATAATTTCTTTAGAACTTCATTCATCAGCCTCATAAATGTACTTGGTGCATTAGTTAAACCAAAAGGCATAACCAACCACTCATACAAACATTCTTTTGTCCTGAAAGCAGTCTTCCATTCATCACCTTCTCTAATTCTGATCTAATGATATCCAATTTTCAAATCAATCTTGGTAAAATACTTTTCTCTTCTCAAACAATCTATTATATCATCCATTCTTGGTATAGGAAATCTATACTTCACTATGATCTTGTTTATTGCTCTGAAATCAGTGCACATTCTCCATTCTCCATTCTTTTTAGGTGCCAACATAGTAGGTACTCCACAAGGACTCAAACTTTCTCAGATTGAACCTTTGTTCAACAATTCATGACCTTGTCGATTGAGCTCATAATTTTTAGTAGGTGTCAACCTATGTGGTGCTTTATTTGGTAAACTAGCTCTAGAAATAAAATCCATACAATGACTGATATCTCTAATTGGTGGCAAACCATCAGGCACATTATCTGAAATGATTTATCTGTATTCAGTCGGAAAATTCTCAACTTCTATAGGTATGTCATCTTTTGCATTCTTACTTGGTTTGTTAGGAATTAAAGCATAGCATATATCATTTATTTTCAGATCCTTAACAAACTCTCTACCTTCCATCGGCCAAACTTTCACAGATGTACATAACTCATTAGTAGATTCTTCAATCAAAGGAAACAAAATTTTCTTCTTCCCATCAACCCAAATAGAATATCTATTCAATCTTCCATCATGTATAGCATGTCTATCATATTTCCAAGGTCTACCCAACAAAATATGACAACAATCCATTGGAATGATATCACATAACACCTTATAATAGTATTTTCCAATTTTTAGATTCACAAAACATTGTTCACTTACCATTAATGTATGCTCATCTTTGATCCATGAGATCTTGTAGGGTTTTGGATGTTTCATCCTTTCCAACATAAAATTTACAACCATTTCTTCAGATGCCATATTTTCTGAGCTTCCACTATCAACAATGACCTTCCAAACTTTGTCTGCAACTCTACATCTGGTTTTGAACAAACTTTTCCTGATAGGATCTTGCTTATCTTTCTCGCTCCATAGTATCCTTTGGATCATGAGGTTACTTTCAGGTTCATTGGATGTCTCTTCTTACACTAATGCATTTCTGCTACTGTTACCACCTTTCTTGCTTGCATGTGTACACTCAAAGGATTTATGTCCTTCTTCACCACAATTGTAACAAGTTACTTGGAACCCTCTTCTTCTATATCCACCTCTAGAATAATTGCCTCTTCCTCAGTATGAATTTCCACCTTTCCATTTAGTCTTTCCTTTATCTTGAGATGTGTCTGAATTTGTCTTTTCTTGTTCAGATCTACTGTTCTCACCATGAGATCTTCCTCTTCCTATAGGGAATCTACCACCTCTGCCTCTTTTTCTTTGTTCATATCTTCTGTTCATATTTTCTTTAGCTTTTAGGGAAAATTGATATGCCTCTTCAATACCTTCCATTTTGACCAAACTGATTTCATCTTGTATGGAACTCCTCAAGCCATTTAGATATCTTGCAACTCTTTCCACTTCATCTTCAACATGTCTAGATCTGATGTCCAATCTATAAAATTCTTCAGTATAGTATCTGAATGATTTGTCCTTCTACTTCAAAATTTTCATTCATCAGATTAGGTTAATCTGATAGTCACAAGGAAGAAAATTTCCCTTCAATTTGTTCACCATCTTATCCCATATCTTGATTTTGTCTTTTCCTTTCTTCTTTCTATCCAATTGCAGATGTTCCCACCATAAGGATGCATGACATTTTTAGATTTATGATTGCAATCTTTACCTTTTTATCCTCTACAAAATTCTCATATTCAAAATATTTTTCCATCTCAGTGATCTAATCAATCAATTCATCAGAATCAAGTTTTCCACTATACTCAGGAGGATTGAACTGAGGTGTGGATTTAAAACTTGTCAAGGCTCTCAGGAATCTTTCTTCTTCCTGGTCCATCACAGGTGCAGGTGCAACTTCACCGTGAACCTCTTCAAATTCATCATCACTAACATCTTCAATATTTCTTCCTTTGCATTGGGCTGTCTCAACAACTTCCAATCTTGCAGCCATCTATCTCAGCATATCAGCTAGACCTTGATCAAAATTTCCTCTCCCACGAACCATCTTGAAACTCTCTGCAATTGTATGTCAGATCACAACCTACCACCCTACAACAAATATCTTTAGATTTTACAAGAAGGAACCACGGATCTCAACTTGCTATGATACCACCTGATGTAAGGGAGGTAGGTGATGGGGCCTAGGGCACACCCAAAACCAACTAGCTTGTAGAAACAATGCGGAAATTAACACAACAACACAGTGGGAGAAGAGAAATGAAAAGATCTTATCTATTTAAATCATCAAACTCAATACATGTCAGGCTGTAAGGCCTTCCTGGTCTTGGTCATATACATTAGAATGTGTAACAAATGATCTTCTCACAAATAGATCTCAGATCTTCAATATCTTAACATTTGTCTTCTTTCTCTAAGACTTGCTACCAAACTAAGAACAAACAAAAGAATATATACAAGAGACCAACAAAGAAGTTGGCACTCAAAACCCAAAGGAGAGATGCAGATTTAGGTCCACACAGATCCCAAGATAGATCAAATAAATCTATCCATGAAAATTAAATGAAGAAGGCGGCCAACAACTCCAACTCCCAAAATAAACCAACTCAGAAAAGCAAGGCCGAGCAATAGAGCACTCGGCCAAAGAAGGGTTGAGCAACAAAAGAAAACCAGCATGACTGAGAAACTCGGTAGGCATGCCAAGAAACAAAAGCCAAGTGATAGAGAACAAATTGGAAATGATAGTAAACATATTTTTGGTTGAGCAGGATTGCTAAGGTCCCAAGATGCTCCTGCATCACTATCCAAGTCATGATGATATTAAAGGGAAAAACAAAGAAACCTCTTCTAATCCTATCATCCCACCATACATAACATTTTCTCATGAGCACCATAATCAATCACCTCATGTAGAAGCTTTGTAAGATAGGTATACTATCGGATATAGTATGGTGGATAAACAAGGCTATAAGGGTTTATGGCTTGGTATCAATGAACAAGGCATTAAAAACCTGATTCATTCATCTCCTAAACACGATATGCATGGTATAGGTTTTCCACCTCCTCCAATCAAGGTGTTTGATCTTAACCTTCATCCTCCTCTTCACATCCATCTTCCAACACCTTCCTTCGATCACCCTGATAGTCCTCAAGATGTGGATAAGAAAGTATATGTCTAGTTAATGAATTCTAAGAAAGTATATGTCTAGTTAATGAATTCTAAGAAATAAATCTTTAAACCTATTCCTAAGAATGATCTCTCTAAATAAAGATGTATTTTTCATTATAGTAATACACATTTACTTTCTAATTGTGTGCATTTCAAATTATATGTTCGAGAAAGAGCTGCTTTAGGAATTATATCTCATTCTCATGCAGTATTAAAATTTCTTCATAATTTTGATATAGGACATTCCCCTTGTTCTTTTATTAGTTAGATCATATTTCTCCTCTTGTCTCTTAACTGGGGGGCAAGAGGTATTTCCTTCGAGTCTTCTAGGATCCATTTTTCTCTTAGCATATATTTTTTTTGAGTTTAATTGGTTATTCTTTCTACATTCTATCCTTATAATTTTCTATTATGATACATACTTTCTTCGCTTATAATAATTCATGATATCTTTTCTAGGACATTTTGTAAAGATATCTCTTTGCTACAACATCTCTTGATATAATTTGATATATCCTTTGCTTCCATCATTGTGGGGAAAGGTATTTATTTTCTTCTTCTATCTAAGCATCTACTTTCCTTAGCTTAGTGGAATTTTTTTATCATACAACATTATTTCCTTTAAAGATTTATGTTTTTGACTATGGATACCCTCTTATATGAGAGGTGACTATTCTAGGTCATCACCTCTTCTTTATTTTTCAAATTATGTTTATTATAAACTCTTGCCTTTTCTTTGGGTTAGAGTTTGACTCCTTCATTCTGAGATTCCTCTTCCTCTTTATCGCAGGGGGCTTGATGATTGAATCTTTGGTCCCTCTTTTCTTTGGAAGATAATATTTTATCCTAAGAACTCCTCTACGGTGGGGTTCTTGCTGATAAAATCTCTTCCTCTTTGAGTATCCTTTTTTCCATATGTGACATATCCCTTTCATGATTATCTATGCTCTTAGAGTTAAGGGTCAATACTCTTTGCTAGGGATATAGTGTATGTTGTTGTTAAGCTAGATATCTCCTTACCTTGTGAAGTAAGTATCCTCTTTCCTCTTCCTTATCCTGCCTAGTGGGTAGTCATGATAAGGAGGGGGGCATATATAGGGTCTCCCTTATACTATATTTTACATTAGTTTACATTTTACAACATGCTAAATCCTCGAAAGGCAACACACATAAGTTGCTAAATCCTGAAGAGACACGTATTTTCATTTTTATTTTTGCTAAATCCTTAGAAGGTAATGCACATAATTTGCTAAATCCTAAAGAGATACGCATTTTAAAAATTTACAATATGCTAAATCCTTGGAAGGTAATGCACATAAGTTGTTAAATCTTGTAAAGACACACATTTTATATTCCATAGTGATACAAGAATGTGGATCTATGGATATTTCAAAAGTTGTCAAAAGATGTATTATAATTACAAAGCACAGTTTATGGGTGAACCTATTGGGCTCTCCCTCCTTGGTGTTTCATGGTAAGGTGGGAATCTTACTAGGCAAGGTAATCACTTTCTCTTTTCTCTCTTTCACTTTCATGCTAGTAGGATTAGATCATGAAGCTATGTTATCTATAGTGTTGTACATGTCTTGCTTATGTAGTCATGTATGTTTTCTATGATTAATTTATCTTTTATCTTTATGCATGTATGTTGAGTTAGAATCATTGGCCTAGGGGCTCATGTCCTTGACTTAGTGATGTTCTACCTTGTTGCGATCCACCAGAGTCTTTATTCTAACTTTACCGCATGTATGTTTGATTTCCATACCCCCGCTAAAGTGGGGGCTTAATGTATCATCTTAAAATGGAATCACTTCCATGTTAAGAAATTTTATCCCTCCTTAGGGGGTGTTTTTTCCCACCATCATATTGTCCCCTCATTTATGCATCCTCTCCTACTTCTCTACCTATTTAGGACCCTGATTGGGCCTCTTCGGGCACCTTACATCCCATCTGGCATGTTTTCCATGGGTTCTGACTCCCTGGGTCAAGGTCGACCTCAACCTTGACCTAGGTCAAGGACAACCTTGACATTGACTTGGGTCCCCCTTTAAAATCTAGAAGTTTGTCAGCTGCCAAAGGTCATCAAAAATTTATTTCCTGCTTTTGGGTCGGCTGTTTTGGGTTCCAAAGCAACAATTCTTAAATTATATTTAATATAGGTCCTCTTCTAGGTGTATGGGTCTAAATGGAATTTAATTCTCCTATGTAGGCCTCTCTAGAATATTGTGCCCTAGTTTCATATAAAAGGAAGTTTTCTCCTCTCATTTTCTCTAAGTAACAATCATCTAAGCAAGGTTAAGCACGAATTATCAAATCAAGTGAGAAGTCATCAAGAAAAAGGTTTAAGCATCCATTATTCTACATGTTTTCAAGCTTTCAAAGTGTTCAAGTCTTCCTCTCAAGTATTCAAGTTCTCCATTGAAGATCAAGGATTCTAGCTCTCAAGCCTTTGAAGGGAATTGGTTGAAGAATTCAAGATTCATCATTAAAACCCTAGATCTATCCATCATGGTGGTGTGATCTTCCTTCAAGATCCTTTGTGCATCCTCAAGAATATTTCATTCTCTCTTCAAGGTGGATTCCAAGCATACAATCATGGAGGTTTATGGTTTCTAATTGAGTCTAAGCTTTCATATTTACATACTTGTTTACATTCGAAATAAAATTACATACCTATTGAATATCATAGCTTCATTATTATATTTACTTCTACTACTTGCTAGCATTCTTTATTTCAATTATTGATTTCAAGGTTAATTCCTAAATCTGGGTTTGACTAAGGCAAACCCCTCCCCCAACAAACAATCCATTTTTCTTGTAAGTATAGGTTCAGAATAGTGGATCAGAGTGCAGATTTGGATACCCTTTTTGAAAAACTTCTAGTATCCAAAAATAGATTTTCAGTCTGATACTTTTTAGGTCAATTCTTCCCTAGGTTAGAATCAGAAATTATGGGTCAATGGTGACATTGACTTGAAGGTACAAATTGAAACTGTGTTAGAATGGAAAAATATTTCTAGGTTTTGTTCGTCTCTGCGTTTCTATTCCAGATCTGGTCTCAGATTTTCTAGAAGGTCAACATAGACTTCAAAAAATAGCATTCTTCAGATCTGCAACATTTCAAGGCTAGTACATTTCTCCTATTCAATTCACTTAAATTTATTAATCTTTCTATAAAATGGGAGTTAGGTTTTTTTCCTCTTTATCTCAACCCTTAATAGGTTGATTCATTTATGCATTGATCCTTTCTTTAGGGTTAATCAATTTGGATCTTCCCTTTAAGAAATTTGGGACTAAAAGAACAATCTTACCTTATTTACACATTAAACTTATCCCATACATTTCAATAAAAACTCTAATTTTAAATGTAACATTAGGTCATCACCTCTATTTCATATCTTAAATTTTGGTGACCTCTATTTCTTATGTTACAATATATATATATATATATATATATATATATATATA